>CAUYOR010032396.1:0-53306 GCA_963573925.1 Callimico goeldii
CCAGCTAATTTTTTGTATCTTTAGTAGAGACGGGGTTTCACTATTTTGACCAGAATGGTCTCGATCTCATGACCTCGTGATCCACCCGTCTCAGCCTCCCAAAGTGCTGGGATTACAGGCTTGAGCCACCGCGCCCGGCCAGAAGCTGGTATTTTCATTTTCCCCGTTAGTAGAGGAGCTGGTGATACCTACTTCTGTGGATACACAGTCCCGACCAGGTTTGATGAATTGGCCACTCACTTTAGAGGGGCTGTCAGGCTTCTTCATGTTCACAAATGGCTGGAAGGAAAAAGGAAAACGTTTTACATCACCAGCCCTCTAAGTACCTATATAACATTTTGGTTTGTTTTGGCTGCTGATTCCTCTTCACAGAAATTGTTGGTTTTGCAGCCATGGTGGTCTCCTGGCTCTGTGTGGTTTTCTTCCTTTTTTGGTCCACCCTTCATGCCCATGTTGCTGATGACTCCTCTTAGAAGCCTCATCCCCCATCCCCTACTCCTTTTGCATTTGGGTGTCTGTATGTATGGGGTACTTAACTACTTCTGAGGAGTAGCTCAGGGCCTGGCAAAATTGTTAGGATCAGCCCGCCTCTGCTGCGTTTCCACGGGAGTGTGGCGTTGCTTCCTGTCAATCTCCCTCCAGTGCCCATTCTCGGTACCCTTCTCCCTGTCCTGAACTACCCCCTGTCTTCACTTCCCTCCCTGTTTCCTGTTTTCTCTCCTGTTTCTGCTACTCACATTCTCCATGGAAAAGCTTTTTTCATTTTTTTAACCCAGGATTTTTGGAGAGAAGGTTTTGACATTGGGGCTGTCTTTTAAGAAGCCCTTCCCTTGAGAGCAGAGGGGAACGTGCTCAACTTACAAAGTGTCCGAGAAAAATCACACTTCTTCTTTTCATAGGACCTCTGTTTGAAATTTGCAACCAATTAAGAAACTCTTGGCCAGGTGGTGGCTCATGCCTGTAATCCCAGCACTTTGGGAGGCTGAGGTGGGCAGATCATGAGGTTAAGAGATTGAGACCATCCTGGCCAACATGGTGAAACCTCGTCTCTACTAAAAATACAAAAAAATTAGCTGGGTGTGGCAGTGCACGCCTGTAGTCCCAGCTACTCGGGAGGCTGAGGCAGGAGAATTGCTTGAACCCAGGAGGCAGAGGTTGCAGTCAGCCGAGATGGCACCACTGCACTATAGCCTGGGTGACAGAGTGAGACTCTGTCTCAAAAAAAAAAAAAAAAAAAACCAAAATCAAACTCTTAGGTACCCAGGTGCATAGGAGCCCTACTCTTTCAGCGTGTTCACCTTAATCATGTTGATTTACATGAGGAATGATTTTGGACTCAGCCAGCTACATGAAATACGGTATTGTCATTCATTCAGGGTTGTCTCTTTGCACAGAACAATTCATTTGCTGCTTGTCATGAATCCATCCCATGAAGTATTGTGATGACATCTGGCATGCCTTCTTTCTTTACTGTGTTTACTCTACATGTTTAGAAGAAAAAAGGCCTGTAGTGACCACTTCTCTGTGTCGGCCCCTGGGTCAGGCTTTCCATCCTGACGCATGGGTGTCGGGACCGCTGAGATCGGTTGATTGGGTGTGCAGCATTTCCTCTGTCGGACTTGGGAGCCAGAAAGGCACGATGAAGTTTGATTTGGCTCGTGGCAGCCTTTTCCAAATCTGAATTTGGATACAGTACAGTAAGCCCTCTAAGAAAAGGAGAAGAGAAAATAACAACTTGAGAGCTGGGACTATCTGGGTAACACTGAAAAACGGGGAAAGCCTCCACGATCACATTCTGTGTCTCCCCTGAGCTGGTGTTGCTGTGGTGCTCAGAGGCAGCCGTGTTTTCCAAGCTGAGGGCTCCCTGTGCTTGGGAGAAACTGCAGAGGTGGCCTCTGTCCGCAAGTGCTGCACGCTGCCTCGCTCCAGACGGTCTTGAATGTGACCTGGCAGCCAGTGCCGTTTCCTGCTGACGTGGCCTCCCACAACTGAGCAGAACAGAGCCACCTCAGTGTGCTGAAGAAGGAGCGGGCTGGGGCATGAATCACCAGCGGGATACGGAACAAATTAAGAGGGGAAGCGCCTAACTGTTCGGGTTTCCTGGTAGAAAGACACCTTTCTTATAGGAAGGAAGAGGAATAAAAACAGGAGTGAAGAATGCCCCAAGAGTCAGCCGGGATTTGTTTGGAAGGATTTCTTATCAGCAGGAGTTAACTTCTGGGGTAAGCCCCGGTCCGCCTCATACATGTGGGAGGATGCTTTGATGAGGTCAGACTGGCTGCAGCCTTCCGAGCCACACTTTGCACAGGTTCGTGAGGTCATGAGCTCCCAGCCCTATCCTGCAGACAGATAGTAAAGAAACAGAAACTTTGGGAGGCCGAGGCTGCCAGATCACAAGGTTAGGAGTTCAAGGCTAGCCTGGCTAACATGGTGAAACCCCGTCTCTACTAAAAATATAAAAATCAGCAGGGCATGGTGGTGCATGCCTGTAATCCCAGCTGCTTGGGAGACTGAGGCAGGAGAATCGCTTGAACTGGGACCTGGGAGGCAGAGGTTGCAGTAAGCAGAAATCGCGCCGCTGACTCCAGCCTGGGCGACAGAGCGAGATTCCGTCTCAAAGAAACAAAAACAAAACACAGAAACCCAAACCAAAAGACTGCTTTGTGTCTTGGTGGACAAAGTTCTTTCAACTTGCTAGGAACTGGAGAAGAGGACTCTGTGCGAAGCTGCTCAGGAGCACATCCTGTGGTGTGTGTTTCCCTTCAGTGCCGTCAGCATCCCACTCCATGATCCACGTGCGCTTGTTTCAGCCACCACTGAATATGTTTTGAGTTTGCTTATTTGAAGAGATCCAAGACAGCTTCCTGTTACTGTCTTCTAGTTGGCCCCCAAAAGTCATAGTATCATGAAAGTTTAGAGTGAGATGGGACTTTAATGTGATCGAGACCATTAGTGGTTTCTCCTGTGTTTAAGAAGTTATTGTAGGACCTTGTCTCCATTTACTCCCATCTGAAAGCCCACTATACAGAGCTCGCAGGTGGAGCTGACTGAGGGCGGAGAGGCCGAGCCCAGCTGCTTGCTCATCTTTCTTCTAGTGGTGGCCCTGGAAACTCTTCCTCTGACCGCTCCACATTCCTGTGTACTTAATGGAGAAACTGGTGATCAAATCGACTTCCTTACTTTTATAGGTGAGGAAATTTTACCTTTGGTAAGGTCACATTGTTAGGTCATTACAGTAATGTTCAAGGTGCCTGAGAATAAGTTTCATAATTTTATGTCTCCTGCTTTTGAGCCTTCGTGATCTCTTGGGGAGCTGTTGTAATGGCTTTCCACCCTGCAGGGGAACAAGTAGGGGCTGATGATGTACTCTATGTGTTTGTAGGTCAGAGAACTGGAAACCATAGAGGACAGCTCAGGTGGTTTCATTAGTCTAGGTGTGAGGTCACCAGGGGGAGCGGGGGTGGCAGTGAGATTGGAGATGGAGGGAAGCTTTGAGAGGAAGAGCCCTTAGCACTGGGAAGAATGGTTATGTTTTTATTTATTATTTATTGATTTATTTTTAGTGGAGATGGGGTTTCACCATGTTGGCCAAGCTGGTCTCGAACTCCTGACCTTGTGATCCATCCACCTTGGCCTCCCAAAGTGCTGGGATTACAGGCGTGAGCCACTGTGCCTAGCCACTTAAGTTTTTAAATTGTAGAAGCTGGGTATGGAAAGTCATCAAGAGAACTTAGTCGAAGATGATCCTGAAATGCCCAGCCCAGGCCATAGGGAGAGTGTGGAGACCGTCTGACTTAGACAGTGGAAAATCTTTCTGAGTTTTCTCTTGGTCCCTTAGGCTGCTTTCAGCTTCAGTAAGTCCCTCTCATAGAGGATTCTTTGGAGATACCAAAGCAGTTGGATTCCCTGATTCTCTTTACTGCTGTGACATCCCTATCTGATTGCTGGATGACTTTTGGTATGCAGTGTAACCCTTAGTTCCTGGTGTGTCATTTATCTGTGTGATTCACTTGCATCTGTGTATGGATTGTTCAGCCTGGATTATGGGACAAAACCAAGGCAGATTCAGGCCTCCCATACAGACCTTATTCCTGGTTCAGCACCGACTTTCTGCATAGCCTTGAGTCTAGGAGGTGGGTAGACTTGGGTTTACAAACAGATTTTGGAAATCATTTACATTGGCCACATTTTCCAGAGTTTTCCCCTTTCCTGGAAGCCGTTTTCTCCTGTTGCTCCCCACATTGCCCCTCCAACTCAGTAAACAGAAGCCACTAACCAGGGCAAACAATTTTGTAAGAAAAGCGAGCAAAATAGGGGTGAATGGAGAAGGTGGGATATTAAATGTGTTAACAGGCCTATTTAGGTTTGCAGTGAGGTCACTTGATTTCCTTTAATGAGGCTTTGATTTTCTTGAACCATGCACCATGCATTGGTGGAATTAGAAAGTTACCGACATCATTTATGGTATTTGGTTGCTGCTGTTGTAGGCTGGATTTATACTTTGTCAGGGACTGGAAGGGGAGACACAGCTTTATCTATTGCTGTGGCAGAGGTGCTGTATATGTAATTATATGCTTTTTTCCCTCAACTCATTCTAGAAAAAGAAAAATACTTTGCCCAGAGACTAAAGTGTTTTTGGTAAATCTGTTCTTCAAATAGGGCTGTGAGTAGGAAGAGTGTCAGTGGGGGGTGATCATTCTTTTGTGTGACAGTAATGAGATAATTTCTGCATTAGAGATTTTCAGGAGACTCTTTGTTTAACTGAAACTTCAGAGCCCTCCCAAAGCCACATTACCAAGTCTCTTTGCCTCATTAAAAAAAAGTTTTTATTAATCTCATATGTTTTGCCATCATCAGTTCCATAAACAAATAAAATGGTTTTGAGAAGTAGAACTAAGGCTGTCATTTGTCTCTCCTCTTCCTCAAATATAATTTGACAAAATCGAGCTCTGAGTTGCATTCCCACCGTTAGCCTCTGCTCCAAATGGCTTCCCTGCCAAGCAGCCATTCATCCTGGTCTTGGGTGGAGGCAAGAGGAAGTGTTTACATTGTGTGCAGGAGGTAGGTAGGCAGGCAGGTAGGTCGCTGCCTTAAGGTTGGCGGCTGCCTTCACACGGGCTGGCAGGGATCTGCAGCCAGCAAGGGACTGGCACAGGAATTTCCGTTACCTTGCAGGAAGGAACCAGGTAGACCTGAGGGTGTCCGGTTGCTAGCCAAGATCTTGAACGTTTCTTTGTATGTATCCTTTGCTAATTGAACCTGGAAAACCTAACTGTGAAAGGGATCTACGGAGAAAAATGGCCAGTGCTGAGTTTTGAAGTTTTTTTTTTTTTGTTCCCCAGTGCCTGCTCTCTCAAGCAACCAGTATTTATTTGGTTAAAAAGCAGCTAATTAATCCGTTTGATCTTGATGTGGAAATGAACCGTATCAAATTCCAAGTCAAACCACTTTTCCTTGTAGAGTGTTTTTTTAACCTTTTGAGGTGTGTTTCATCAGGTTATGGACTATCAGAAGTTTACTTGTCCTCAGTGTTCCGGTCCGCATTGTGTCATGACTGTTGTTCTGATAATAATGCTTTTAAGTATAAACCTAATTGTGTCTACGAAAAGTCACATTTATCAACGGATTGTAAAAAGCTGTAAGGGGACTGTGTAACTTAATTATACAAGCAGTGTCGTATATGGCACTATTCTTGAGAAATACCTTGCCATCTGGTCCCATTTATCTGGGATGCAGTCGGTTGTTATTTTTCTTTTTCTCTTCTTAAGTTTCACTAAGTTGCCAGCTAATATTATTTTCCTTCTTTTAAACACGAAGAAATAAAGGTCCGGAGTGGCCAGTTATCCAAAGTGGTAGAACCAGAATATGAACTCGAGGTGGTACCAGAGCTCCTGATATTTTTTAACTGTTATTTTCAAATAATTAGGTTTTTTTTTTTTTTGAGATGGAGTCTTGCTTTGACGCCAGGCTGGAGTGCAGTGGTGTGATCTGGGCTCACTGCAACCTCTGCCTCCTGAGTTCAAGCGATTCTCCTGCCTCAGCCTCCTGAGTAGCTGTGACTACAGGCACGTGCTACCACACCTGGCTAATTTTTTGTATTTTTGGTTGAGATGGGGTTTCACCATGTTAGCCAGAATGGTCTCGATCTCCTGACCTTGTGATCTGCCTGCCTTGGCCTCCCAAAGTGCTGGGATTACAGGCGTGAGCCACTGTGCCAAGCTCTATAATTAGGAAATTATGAGGAGTTGAAAAAAAAAATGTTCAGGGACGTTCCATGTATCTTTTACTTAGTTTTGCCTCATGATAACATCTTGCATAACTGTTTTTATTATCAAAACTAGGAATTGATATTAGTACCATCCACGGAAGTTGTTCAGATTTATAATCTCTCTACCATAATTAAAATATGGACTGGTTCTCTTACCAAAAGCCTCCCTTGGGCTAGCCCATTATGGCCACTCTCCTTTCCTCTCACAGTCCCTGACTCCTAGTTACCACCAGTCTGTTCTCCATCTCTAATTTTATTTCAATAGTGTCATGTCAATGAAATCTCACAGGGTGTAAGTTTTTGAGATTGGCTGTTTTTTCAGCCTCGTTTCTTCGAGATCCATTTGTTGTACATATCAATAGTTTATTTCGTATATTGCCGAGGAGGATTTCATCATGTGTATGAATCAGTTTAACCTGTTGAAGGACATTTGATACTTCTGGTTTTGCTTGAACATGACTTACAGACTTTGGGGATGAATGCCTTCTGAATGTTTGTGTTTCCCCAGAATGCGTAGGTTAGGACTTAACCTGCAACGTGATGGTATTAAGAGGTGGGCCTTTGGGTGGTGACTGTATCATGAGGGTTCAGCCCTTGTTAATGGGATTAGTGCCATTATAAAAGAGGCCTGAGGGCCCTTGTTCACTCCTGTCACGTGTGGACACGTGGAAGGCCCTATCTATGAGAAAACGAGCTTTCACCAGACATTGAATCTGCTGGTGCCTTGATCTTGGATTTCCCAGTCTCCATATCCACGAGCAATACATTTCTGTCATTTGTAAACTACCTAGTCTGTGGTATTCTTATTATAGCAGCCTGAATGGACTAAGACAGTACCCAGCAGCACACTGCTAGATCCTATTATTGTAATTGAATGTTTAGTTTTACAAGAAACTGACAACATTTTCCAGAGTGGCTGTACCGTTTTATGTTCCTATCAGCCATATACAAGTGATCCCGATTCTCTTCATCCTTGTCAGTATTTGGTCTGATATTTATTTTTAATTGTCACTATGGCCTTGATTTACGTTTCTTCAGTGGCTAGTAATCTTGAACATCTTTCACTGTGCTTATTTGCCTCTGTATGTCCTCTTCGGTGAAATGTCTCTTTGTTTTTTGCAAGTTTTCTAATTGAATTGTTTGAAATTTTTTTTGAAGTGCTGAGTTTTCAGAGTTCTTTATATATTCTAGATACAAGGCCTTTTTTGGATATGTCGTTTGCAAATACTTTCTTCTAGGCTGGAGCTTGTCTTTCCCTCCTCTTAACAGGTTCTTCCGCAGAGAAAAAGTTTTTCATTTTGATGAGATCCAACTGACAATTTCTCCTCTTAGGCTTTTGGTGTGAAGACTGAAGACCTTTGTCTACTCCCAGACTCCAAATATTTTTTTTCTTTTTGTTTTCCCTACAAGTTTTATAGTTTTACATGGAAGTCTGTGATCAATTTTGAGTAACTTTTTATATAATGTGTGAGGTTTAGGTTGAAAGGATCTTCCACTTCTCTTTCTCCTTCTCCTCTCTCCCCCATCTTCCTCTCCCTCCTCCCTCATCTTCCTCTTCCCCTTCCTCTATCAATATCCAGTTGCTCTAGCAATATTTAGTAAAGACTGTTTTTCTCCCTTGTATTGCTTTTCACCTCTATTAAAAATCATTTGGGGCTGGGCGCGGTAGCTCACGTCTGTAATCCCAGCATGTGGGAGGCCAAGGTGGGTGGATCACAAGGTCAGGAGTTTGAGACCAGCCTGGTCAACATGGTGAAACCCCGTCTCTACTAAAAATACAAAAATTAGCTGGGTATGTTGATGCGCATCTATAATCCCAGCTGCTCAGGAGGCTGAGGCAGGAGAATCGCTTCAATCCAGGAGGCGGAGGTTGCAGTGAGCCGAGATGGCACCACTGCACTCCAGCCTGGGTGACAGAGCGAGACTCTGTCTCAAAAAAAAAAAAAAAAAAAATCATTTGGACATAGGACATATTGGTGTGGGTCTATTTCAGATCCTCTGTTTCTGGCTTGGTTGAACCATGTGGTTTCCGTATCTCTCCTCCCAGACCACACTGTCTTGATTACTGTAGCTATGTAGTAAGGTACGTCTGAACATTGGGTCCTGGTATTCTCTAAAGTGAATGTTATCAGAGATATTTAGGTAAATAAGGACCTGAGAGAGAGATGTGAGTTCTCCGTAAACTAGTGCCTATAACTAAGAGTTATTTAGGAGCTTTGGTTCATCTCCAACTTATTTTTGAGACAATCTGTAGGAAAATCACAAAGTAAGTGTTCAGAACAATGAAGATGAGTTAAGTAACAATTTGGTTTACAAGTCTGAAGTTTGGTACAGCTGTCACTGAAGCCTGGAGTGATTATGAAGTCTAGACTTCTGGGTTTGTTTGGCCTGAAGTCATAGCTATTGATCAAAAACAGGAGCCACATGAGCAAAGGGTTTTAAGGAAAAAGTTAGGTTCCAGATTCATTTAAAAAAATTAGCCACTCGTTTGTGTATTTTAAGAAATCTCACCTGCTGTACCGAAGCCTTATATATGTTCTTTTATCTTAAGATAACATGGACATTACACCATTTTAGACCTAGAGAGGCGATAGAGGTCTGTTTGTTTAACCGTCACATTTTACAGGTAGGAAAATCAGGGCCCTTTTATAAATGGGCTGGCACATCTGCAGATTGTCCTGGGTCGCTGGGAAGGTCGGGGAGGCAGGCAGGGGTTGACCAGAGTCAGCTTCACCAGTGGAGACTCTGTCAGCCTTCTTGCCTGGCTCTAAGCCTGTTTTTACTCTTTTTCATCTGGCATGGCCCTGAAGCCAAGGGCAGCAGCGGGCATCACTACTACACAATACTACACGCTATACAAAACTGTGCCTCCTTCCAGCTCCCTTGAATAGGAACTTCTGTTCATAGACCTGTGCCTGGAATTAGACTAGAATAGGCTGTGCTCACTGGGCCTTGCCTATTGTGGATTTTGGCTTCCCACTAACTGGGGCGGAGCTGCCTCTTGTACCTCCCAGGGACTGACTTTGCATTTCCCTTGGCTCCCTCTCTGTGGCTTTGTTCCTCGTTTTCATCACCAGCCTGCTCCTAG
Source organism: Callimico goeldii (assembly GCA_963573925.1). Lineage (NCBI taxonomy): Eukaryota > Metazoa > Chordata > Mammalia > Primates > Cebidae > Callimico > Callimico goeldii. The sequence goes on from CAUYOR010032396.1 coordinate 9,357, forward strand.
GACTGGTCCCTGCTGTGGTTATGTTAACATCTTCTAGGGTTTACACCCCAGCCCTAAGAAGTCAGATTAAATCTTACAGAAGAGCTGCTAACAATCAAGGGCATGAATACTGCTTTCTGAATTGCACGAATATCGGCCAGCTCCCTTTACAGTTGTCCTGCAACAGAGAAATGAAAAGGCCAGCTGTAAATCAGAAATGTCAGTTTGGGCTAGGGGGCTACGATCCAATAGTGGAGCAAGATTAATAGAAAAATCTATATGTATTTTAAAGTATACTAATCTATAAAGAATTCAGCTTTTCCTATTATAATGTTGACTTTTGGTTATTTTTATCAGGCGTATAAAATAAAAATGCTTCATTTTAGTAAATTATACTAAACATTCATATTGGCTACAACTATTGTAAATCCAGAGTAATGAAAGGAATTCCTATTTTTGCCTTTGGATTTTGTTTTTGTCCCGAGTTCACTGTTGAAAGAATTTTTGTGAACTTCCCAGTGTGCATACTATATATCGAGGTAAAATAAATTCAAAAGAAATAAAAGAAAAAAGAAACTATAAGATTACCAAAAAATAAGGGAACCAGGAGTAATTTTTGTTTTTACTTTTAGAAAAAATTTTTTTGAAGTCTTATTTTTGTTAGTGACTATTCTTGGTATGATACATCTGTAATTTCTTAGTTGTGTTCGTTATTAACTGTTACATAGAACTGTCATTAGAAGCAGGATGAACCCCACTGGAAGTGTTTTAATTTCACGTCTGAATTTGAGCAGGCTGTTGGATGTTGGTGGGATGGAATGTGAACGGACTGATTGCTTTTCCAATCCTGTTATTTTCCAGTGTGGTTTGGAAAAAAGTCTCTACATATGAAGTCAGGACAGCACAACGAAGCCTTCTGGTTAATGAATTTAGTGAGTTTCAGATTTTCCCCTCATGGAGAGTCCTGGAAAATCACTTCAGAGAAGAGTGCTATGGATCACTTGCAGAGAAACTGCGATGTATGTGTATATGATTTAGAACATTCTAAAGGCTGACATAGATTCTGGCCCAGCCTCTGATGGATAAAATCAAAACATATTGATTTCTGTACCAAGAATTGGAAACAAAGCCATTTTAGACAGCCTTTAGGTTTATGACTAGTCAGTCAGATTCTCTCTCAGACTTAACTGCTGAATATAGTTCATTGGACGCATGCACATATTTACTGAAGCCTGACAATGTCTGAGACTGTTGTGCATTGTCTTGGCAGTGGTCACCTGTAATGCAAATTTTTTTGGTAACAGTTTTGTTGAGGTATAATTCACATACCATACAATTCACCTATTTAATCAATGGTTTTGTATATTGTGCAATCATCACCACAGTCAGTTTTGGAGCATTTTCATTACCTACAAAACTCTATACGCTTGACCGGGCAATGTGACTCACACCTGTAATCCCAGCACTTTGGGAGGCCAAGGTGGGTGGGTCACCTGAGGTCGGGAGTTTGAGACCAGCCTAACCAACGTGGAGAAACCCTGTCTCTACTAAAAATATTAAATTAGCCAGGCACGGTGGCGTGTGCCTGTAATCCCAGCTACTCGGGATGCTGAGGTAGGAGAATCATTTGAACCCGGGAGGCGAGGCTTGCGGTGAACTGAGATTGTGCCATTGCACTCCAGCCTGGGCAACAACAGTGAAACTCTGCCCCCCAAAAAAACCCCACAAAAAAACTCTATACCCATTAGCAGTTAGCACTGATACCCCTACATCCCTAGCGCTAGGCCACCAATAATAGACCTTCTATTTTTATAGAGTTTCTTACTCTGTCTGGACATTTCAAATAAATGGAATCATATAGTATGTGGTATTTTGTGATTGTCCTCTTAGGATAATGTTTTTTGAGTTGCAGTCTCGCTCTGTTGCCCAGGCTGGAGTGTAGTGGCATGATCTTGGCTCACTGCAACCTCTGCCTTCCCCATTCAGGCAATTCTCCTGCCTCAGCCTCCCAAGTAGCTGGGATTACAAGCATATGCCACCATGCCTGTCCAATTTCTGTATTTTTAGTAGAGATGGGGTTTCACCATGTCGGCCACGCTGGTCTTGAACTCTTGACCTCAAGTGATCTACCCACCTCGGCCTCCCAAACTGCTGGAATTACAGGCGTGAGCCACCGTACCTGGCCTCTTAGCATAATTTTTAAGGATCATCTATTTGTAGCATGTGTCAGTACTTCATTTTTTTATTGCCAGATAATATTCCAGCAGATGGATATATCACCATTTATTAATCCATTCATCAGCTGATAAACATTTGGGTTGTTTCCCTTTTTTGGCTGTTAATACTGTTGCTACGAGCATTTGCATGCAAGTTTTTGTGTGGACATATATTTTTATTATTCTTGGGTATATACATAGGAGTGGAATTGCTGGGCCTTATAGTAACAATAGGTAACCATTTGAGGAATGGCCAAATTTTTTCCAAAGCAGCCATACCATTTTACCTTCCCACCAGCAGTGTACGATTTCTTAGCATTCTCGCCAACACTTGTTATTACCTGTTTTTTTTTTGGGTCTGTAATACAGTTTTATGTGGTTTTTAATTCCTTTGCGTTGTTGATATTTTTCCTGCAGGAGATTGGTGTTCACACACTTAGAGAAGTAGGATATGTTTAGCTGTGGTATGGCTCTGAGCTGTAATGAAATTCTGTGCTAGGACCAGCTTGCCTATTTGTTTTTTACCTTGACTTTGGATCATAGCACTCAGTAAACCACCATGATACCACAAAAATAATTATGTTAGAAGCTAAAATCTAATCTATTAAATCTTGAGACATGGCACACATACCTAAGAATGCATCAAATATACGTATAAGGAATAATTATAGCTGGGCATGGTGGCTCATGCCTGTAATTCCAACACTTTGGGAAGCTGAGGCAGGAAGATTGCTTGAGGCCAGGAGTTTGAGACCAGCCTGGGCAGCAACTGTCTCTTAAATTAACTGGGCATGATGGAGCACACCTATAGTCTTAGCTACTTGGGATGCTGAGATGGGAGGATTACTTGAGCCAAGGAGTTTGAGGCTGCAGTGAGCTGTGGTCACGCCACTGCTCTCCAGTCTGGGCAATAGAGCAAGACTTAAAAGAAAAAAAAAAAAAGAATTATAAAGCAAACGCCCATATAAGCCACCCATATCATAAAATAGAAATGTACAGTCCTAAGTAAGAGTTAATAATAAACATGACTGAAAATATGTTAGTATTGTCGACATTAATAATCATTAACAGATCACTTTTGGTAAGCATTTTGCTTTTCTTTATAGTTTTACTGTATGTGAAAACACACATACACCCCTGCACGCAGACACACATCCCACCCTGCTACCCCCAAAGCATGAGATTGAATTTGCTTGTTTTTGAACTTCATCTAAATGGGATCATACTATATGTGTTCTTTAGTGACTTCTTTTGCTTAACATTAGTTTCAAGGACATGTGGGTAACTGTTCATTCATTTTTTTTTTCTTTTGCTACTTGGTAGTTTTCTGGCTTCTGTATTCTCTTGATGAAACTTTGGGTTGGTTCTGATATTTAGGTATTATGAGCAGGGCTGCTATGAATATTCTTGCAGATATTTTCAGGTCTGTAAGAGTTTCTTCAAAATAGTTACCAAGGAGTAGAATTACTGCTTTCCTAGATAGTGCCAAAGTCTTTTTAAAAAGGATTACCAGTCTTTGGTATGTTCAAACTTTTAGCAGTTTTGCCAGTCTGGTCGTCGCGTCTGTAATGGTATCTCATTAGGGTTTAAATTTAATCTCTCTTGAGTTTTATTACTGCTTTTACATTTTCACCTAGTGCATTCGCAGTTACATATTTTTTATTTTCTCAAAGAAAAGTGGACATTGGGCTACCTGAAAATCATATCTGGGCTAGTGAAAATTCCTTGAGATAGTAGCATTCTTTAGGTTATTATAACTGAGAACTCGATCACTTAAGACGATGAGTACTGTCAGATTATTTTTGATCCTATGGTTTTAATCTGTCCTTACACATTTTTGCAATAACATTTAAAATTTATGGAATTGCTTATTTCGTTTACCAGCTTGATATGCTACAAGCAGTAAGTCTGTAGTTTGCCAGTATTGATTCTAAGCCAGTTTATATTAATGGTCATTTATCCCTAAGAGGAATTTACATACTTTGAACATCTAGTTCAAAGTGATCTCAATATTAAAAAGTAATATCTTTATGTGTGTGCATGAGTGTGTTCAAGTGTACATGGGGGCCTAAGTGCTGAAAGATGTGGCATTTTATGCCAGAGGAAGTAGTTTACTTAATAAGGAACACTTGATATTCTAAAACTTAAAAAACTAATAGGAACTTAAAACAAGTCTTGCTTAATTTAATGAGAAAAAATAAGAATATTAGTTTAAGTGTGAGGAAATGAGTGAAAGCAGAGTTTTATTTGCATGAGATTAAGAATTGACCAAAAACTTTTATGAGAGCAAAGTATCATAATATGTAGTGCACTCTTAACTGGAGCTTTTGCTTTTTTTTTTTTTAAACTTAAAAGAAATAACTACATGTAATATATCGTCCTGTCAGGTGATGTGTGTAGTGTTTTAGAAAGAAAAGGTAACACATTACTATATTTATTTCCAGTTCGTGAATGTAGATAAATTAAAGCTGTTAACTTATGGGGAATATTTTCTGTCTCATCGCAAAGTATTCTATTACGGTTTTTACTGAGCAACACGTGCTCACCTTACTCTTAAGTATTATATAGTTTTCAAGGTATCTCAAGAATATTTATGGTTTTTTTTTTTGAGACGGAGTTTCAAGCTCTTGTTACCCAGGCTGAAGTGCAATGGCGTGATCTCGGCTCACCGCAACCTCCGCATCCTGGGTTCAGGCAATTCTCCTGCCTCAGCCTCCTGAGTAGCTGGGATTACAGGCACGCGCCACCATGCCCAGCTAATTTTTTGTATTTTTAGTAGAGATGGGCTTTCACCATGTTGACCAGGATGGTCTCGATACCTTGACCTCGTGATCCACCCACCTCAGCCTCCCACAGTGCTGGGATTACAGGCATGAGCCACCGCGCCTGGCCTACTTTTAACATTTGGAATACGTTTTTAGTTATATCCAAATTTTACCTGTAAAAGTTCTCTGAATATTCTTTTGCTAGCATGTGACTCTTGTTTTGTATTGGAATATCTTTACTAATCTTTCTTTAGGTGTTGATTATATTGCTCTGAAGTTTTCTTCTGCTTCCTGCATTTTCTCTATTTCTTCTAAATTCCTTTCGTCTATCTGCTTGTTTGTAGGTTTCTATTTTATTATCGGAGGTTGCACTTTGGGATTCTCACCTTTTTCAGTGAAGACTTTCACTGAATCTCCTGTTTGCATACAGGATCTCATTCTCATTCTCAGAGCTGCAGTGAAGAAAACCTATTTTCTGTGGCGTTCCTGAAAGAGTAGTCGCTTGGCTACTTGGCGTGTATGCCTTATGTAAACACACCCCGCTTCCTGTTTTCAGTGCCACTCTTCTTCCCCACCTTTAAGGGTACCAGGAGAATCCAAGTGCTTGAGTCTGAGGCGCTAGGGCAGAAATCACTGGTCTGTCGTTGGTGTCTCACCATAGAAGGCTCGTATTTCAGCCTTCTCTGTTCTCAGTCTGTTAGTAACTGCCCATAGTTTTTTCACATTCTAAAATTTCGTTGTGCTGAGCATGGTGGCTCATGCCGGTAATCCCAGCATTTTTGGGAGGCTGAGGCAGGTGGATCACTTGAGGTTAGGAGTTCGAGACCAGCCTGGCCAACATGGAGAAACCCAGTCTCTACTAAAAATACAAAATTTAGTCAGGTTTGGTGGTACATGCCTGCAATCCCAGCAACTTGGGAGTTCTGAGGCAAGAGAATTGCTTGAATCAGGAGAAGGTTGAACCTTGGGAGGGAGATGTTGCAGTGAGGAAAGATCACAGCACTGCTCTCCGGCCTGGGCTGCAGAATGAGACTCTGTTTAAAAAAAAAAAAAAAGGAAAACATTTCTTTGAAATCTTTTATTATCTCATCTGTTCTCTTTGTCGTTGTGAGATTATATATTTTTATTTTTTTATGTCACATTAGTGGCATCCCTAAAGAGGGGGAGAGGACAGACATGTGTGTTCAATCTGCCATGTTTATCTTAAAATACATTTCTTTGAATTTTTAAAAGGAGTGTAGAAAATATTTGTATTTTCATGACCCCCAAGAACATAAGGAGAGAAGAGACTAGACAGTGGGAAAAATTTCAGCCTACCCTTTACTTCTTGTAATTTTACGGAGAAGCTTGCTGGGATAGTCAGTCCAAAGCTCTTTGTGGGCTAGTCATTCAATGTGAAACACAGGGCTTTCTTTCAATCTTCCTGGAAAGTAACATTCAACTTCGACATTAAATTCTGCACTTAATCTACAGAATATATTGCTCATAAGTTGCAAAAGGACTGTTCATTAGTAAATTGCTTAAGCTTCCCTGCCAGTTAGAAAAACCTCAGATTCTTGGGCCTAGGTTTTCTCCTAGCTGACAATTCAAATTAGAGAAGAAAAATATTGACTCTAGTGAATTAAAACTCGCAACACAACTTGAAGCGTAAATGCTGTTTTATGTCATTCACAGAAATGTCTTTTCTATTAATTCAAATTAAGTTGCTTGAGGGCAGAAGCTGTGGTACATACTTGTTTAGTGAACTCCATTCCTCTGCAGGCGTATTTTTACTATACCACCAGTATCAGAATATTCTGAATTGCTTAAAAAAATCAGCTTTTTTTCCTATACCACCAGTATGAGAATTTTCTGAATTGCTTGAAAAGATCAGAAGCTTTTTTTTTTTCTATACCACCATTATCAGAATTTCCTGAATTGCTTGTCAAAAATGCGCAGCTAATGGCCAGGAATGGTGGCTCACGCCTGTAATCACAGCACCTTGGGAGGCCAAGGCAGGCAGATCACTTGAGCTCAGGAGTTTGAGACCAGCCTGGCCAACATGGTTAAACCCTGTCTCTACTAAAAATGCAAAAAATTAGCCAGGCATGGTGGTGTGGGCCTGTAGTCCCAGCCACTTGGGAGGATGAGGTGGAAGGATGGCTTGAACCTGGGAGGTGGAGGTTGCAGTGAGCCTACAGTGTGCCACTGTCCTCCAGCCTAGGCGACAGAGCAAGACTCTGTCTCAAAAAAACAAACAAAAAATGCATACAAACTAAATCAGAATCTCTCTTGACGGGCCTTGGAATCAGACTTTTAAAAGGCATCCAAGGTGATTCTAATTACTTTAAATTACTTAAAAATACCTCACAGTGTGCTAAGTAGTGTAAATACTTTTAAATCTTTGTTTAATAAAGTAAATGTTAATTCCATATGATATATCATTAGAATTTATTTACTTAAAAAGAGAATTATGACAATTAATAGTAATTAGGCTTTGTAAGTAGAGTATCCAATGAATCTGATGTAAGGATGTATACAGCTTCAGGGAAAATCCTTCCCAAACTGGGGCAGACCGTTTTTCTAAGATGTTAACAATGGAATTGTTTCAATGCTGTCTGTCCTTAGGTTCAAGCTATTCAATATCCAGGAGACCAATCTCCCATTTCATTTTGGGCTGTTTCTGTTATTTCGCTGTGCTGTTGCTCTGGGTGTGTATTGTTGTGTTACAAATCACACCAAACACAGTAGAAAAGGCAACAACCATCTTATTATGCATACGGATTTTAAGAGCAAGGATTTGAACAAGGCATGGCGGGCGGCTTTTATCTGCTCCAAAATGTCTGGGGTCTCAGTTGGAAAAGACCTAAAATGGCTGTGGCTGAAGCATGTGGGGACTCCCTCACTCTCATGTGTGGGCTGGAAAGGCTCAAGCCTGTGCTCAGCTGAGGCTGTTGGCCAGGACACCTGGTCTCCCTCCATGTGGCTCTAGCTTCTGCAGCGGCGCTTGCGGTCTGAGAAGGAGTATCTCTAAAGAAAGCCGTCAAAGTGAGTGATTCATGGGAACCATACAGACGCGGCACGGCCTTTCATGACCCAGACTCAGAAGTCACTAAAACATCATTTCGATCTACTGTATAGGTCAAGCAGTTTCAAGTCTACCCATAATTAAGGGACGGGACATAGGCCACCTCTTTGTATTTTTAATTTTTAAATTTTGAGATAGGGTCTTACCCTATCAGGCAGGCTGGAATGCAGTGGCATGATCAAAGGTCACTGCAGCTTTGATCTCCTAGCTCAAGCTGTCTCCCACCTCAGCCTCTTAAGTAGCTGGGGCTAAAAATGTATGCAACTATGCTTGGCTAAGTTTTTTATTTTTTGTAGAGATAGGGTCTCCTTAATTTGCCTGGGCTGGTCTCAAACTCTTAGACTACACTTTTTATTTTTTTGAGACAGAGTCTTGTTCTGTCACCCAGAGTGGAGTGCAGTGGTGCAATCTTAGCTCACTGCAACCTCTGCCTCCTGGGTTTAAGTGATTCTCCTCCCTCAGCCCCCCGAGTAGTTGGGACTACAGGTGTGTGCCACTATGCCCAGCTAATTTTTGTATTTTCAGTAGAGATGGGGTTTCACCATGTTGGCCAGGATGGTCTTGATCTCTTGACCTCATGATCTGCCCACCTTGGCTTCCCAAAGTGCTGGGATTACAGACGTGAGCCACTGTGCCCAGCTTAGACTGCACTTCTTCATGGGAGGATGTGTTAGTCATTTTCACGCTGCTATAAAGAACTTCTTGAGATTGGGTAATTTATAAAGGAAAGAGGCTTAATTGACTTGCAGTTCTACATTGCTGGGGAGGCCTCAGGAAATTTACAATCATGGCAGAAGGTGAAGCAGGCACATCTTACATGGTGGCAGGCAAGAGAGAGCATGTGAGGGGACAGGAAAAACTATCATTCATAAAACCATCAGATATCATGAGAATTCACTCACTAGCATGATAACAGCATGGGGAGAATCACCCCCAAATCCAATCACGTCCCTCCGTCAACACGTGGGGATTACAAGTTGAGTTGAGATTTGGCTGAGGACACTGAGCCAAACCATATCAGAGGAATACCAAAGAATTTTGGGAGCATATTTTAAAACTACCATAATCCTTTCTTCGTCCTTTGTTCGATCATTATAAACATTTCTCTGTTTTTCTGGTGAAGGTGAATGTACCCAGACCATATCGCTACATATTCGAATTTATATATATAATTTTCACAGCCACTCTGAAGTTGATATTACCCTTTCCATTTAGCAAACAGAAGACACGGATGTGTTGAGAGGTAGAGCAGCTCCGGCAAGGTTACACGGTAGGGGAGCTCTGAGCCAGGCCCGCAGCTACTATCTAATCAGCAGCACTTTCATATTCAGGTGAGATCCTTTTGGAGAGAAGCCGGGGAAGTTTACATATCTAAATGTCACTGGCAAGAGCTGAAATACATTCCTAGGCTCACTCTGTCAAATATCCTAAGCCTTTTAAAAAGTTGCTTTTGGCTAAATGGTGGCGGGATCACAAACCTTATCGTCTATGAAAGCATCAAGGGGCTACAAATTTTTAAGATTTTCATTTCCTGTGGAAAAAAGAAAATGTTCTTATTTGCACTCTGCTGCTGAATTTTGACCAGGGAGCAAAAGATGCCTTTCTCTCTGAAAGAGGGCAGGACACTTCCATTTGTTTTTCTCTGAGGGGTTGGCTATTTGGTCTAATTTTTGTGATAAGCTGACTGAGGGTCAGGGAATGTCGGGTGTGCTCAAAGCAGCAATACCTAGACGGAGGAAGGTGGCTGTTAACAGGTGGAGGCCATAAATAGACTGTGGCCTCGGAAGGGTCAGACCAGGGCCCGCAAACTTAACTATCTGAAATCAGTTACAGCTGGACTCAGTATCTATACGGCAGCTTGAGTCAAAATTCTGTTAATGAAGCTGAAGTCCAAACGGAAGACAGAAAACAGCTAAGCCTCAGAAGCTGCAAAAGTCAACTTTTATCAAATAAAAAGAGAGGCTTTGCCAACGTGCACCTCTTCTTGTAAAGTTTATGGAGGAAGAGATGAGAGGGTGTTCACTCTCCTGAGATTTGGGAGTGAGAAAGAACAAGGCAAAACTCAGCATTTTTTCTTTTTTTGGCATTTCTTCTTAGATTTCTGTCTCCTAGCATAGGATCGCTGATTTGTGAAATTTTTTGTATATCTTCTTTGTGGAGAGATGACATGATACTAATTCTATCATGTCATCAGGACGCCAGGACCCTCCCACCACAAGGGATAGGAGAGCATTTTTTTTGTCATATTAGGATTTTTCTGGACCCATGAGATATGTGCTTACTTCCTACACCCTCCATTTTGTTTACATTTGTAGAATTAAATTCATAGGTAATTATTCCTGAAACTTCTTCCCCTTTTTTTTTGTTTGAGCAACCTAAAGAATTATTATGATGCTTTAAGTCACAATCAGGGATGTTTACTTAGCACTGATTTTTTTTTGGCCCACTGCTGCACTCAGTTAAAGGATAACAGGTATGTGGCAAATCTAATCATATTCTTTGTCCTTTGTCCATGGAAGACATACTTAATTGATCATCGTGCACCAAAACTGACCTCAGACTTTTCTGGAGGCACACTCCCGGTAGACACTCACGTTTGATTTGAGTTCATGCTTGAGGTGGACCCTAAGGCATTATTTAGTACTAACAGCGAATAAAGAAAGAAAATGATCAATTTGGGCTAACTGTGGGACAGGTCAGATTGACCTAAAAAACGAAACACGTGACAATAAAATAATAGCAAATAAAGGCCAACTTGGAACCAGGTGTAACAAATGCGGCTGATGCACCTTCTCAATCCTGTGGACTCGTTGCATCTTCTTACACCCATGTACGGTCCCACCCCCTGGCAGATTCCTACCTGAAGCAGCTGCATCTTTTCCTTTCCCTACCTGAGGGCTTTCCTGTTGCTCCTAGAGCTTGCTCAGTTGTAAAAGATAACCCAGAAAGTATGAGGGAGCCAATCCCTGAGAGGCGATTCTTAGTCTGTAGGATGCTGGTGGTGGACACACGCCGTGGCCTTCCTCTCCCTTGGTGGGAGGGTCCTGGGGTCCTGAAGTTTGACTCCAGGGTGTTTTGGCGTATGTCCAGTTAGATGGAGCCTCTCTGGTTTTTTACTGGTTTTTCTACCTTCCCTGTCTCACTTTCTAGACTTTCTTACCTGTCTTTCTGAGTTTACCTTCCAAATTGTCTATCTGCCACTAAATCTCTGTTGTAGCATCTGCTTTTTGGCCAAATTAAGAATCAAGGCTAAATCTTTAAACTTTTGATTATGTAAGATGAATAAGTTCCAGAGGTCTGCTGTACAACTAAGTGTTGTTGACCAAAATATAAAGGTTGTTGAAGCAGAAATAAGTTCATAAAAGTTTATTGGAAGTCAACTGTGAGGATTGACCCCAAAGACGCACCCGCAAAGTTAGCTGTGTTTCAGAGTCTGTTGCATGTTGGAAAGTTTTTATAAGAAAGTTTAGGAGGAAAGAGGGTACACCTCATGTCAGAGTTGACCTTTTTCTTTGGCGGGTACAATACATATGCAACATATAGGCTAAAATGCGTACATGCCAGACAATCATTAAAACTACCTGATTCAAAAATAAATGAGTGTCCTTTTCAGTGTCAGTAGGTTACATATTAACCAGCATATCAACAAGTTGAGGGACTTACAGTGGCATTATTTACTCAGTGACAGGATGTAAGCCATGAATCATAAGACCTCCTCCAGATGGTTAATTTGGAAGCCTGTCAAATGTGACGTATAGGTTATCAGTGCCCATGTTTAACAATACTGTATTATAGCCACATATTAGTCTGTTTTTATGCTGTTATAAGGAAATATTCAAGACAGGGTAATTTATGAAGGAAAGAAGTTGAACTGACTCACAGTTCTGCAGGACTTGGGGAGCCCAAGGAAACTTACAATCATGGGAGAAGGGAAACCAAACACATCCTTCTTCACGTGGCAGTAGCAAGCAGAAGTGCTGAGCCAAAGTGGGAAAAGCCCCTTATAAAAGCATCATATCTCCTGACAACTCACTATCACAAGAACGGCACGCCAGACAATCATTAAAACTACCTGATTCAAAAATAAATGACAGCCCTTTTCAGTGTCAGTAGGTTACGTATTAACCAGCACATCAACAAGTTGAGGGACTTACAGTGGGATTTTTACTCAGTGAGAAAAACAGCATGAGGGTAACCACACGCATGATTCAATTACTTCCACCCGGGTCCCTTCCAGGACATGCAGGGATTATGGAAACTACATTCAAGAGTTTGAGCAGGGAGGTGTAATTCCACCCCTGGTCCCTCCCAAATCTCATGTCCTCACATTTCAAAACCAATCATGTCTTCCCAATAGTCCCCCAAAGTCTTACCTTATTTCAACATTAAATCCAAGTCCGCAGTCCAAAGTCTCATCTGAGGCAAGGCAAGTCCTTTCCACCTATGAGCCTGGAAAATCAAAAGCAAGTTAGTTACTTCCTAGATACAATAGGAGTACAGGCATTGGGTAAATACAGTCATTCCAAATGGGAGAAATTGGCCAAAATGAAGGGGTGACAGGCCCCATTGCAAGTCCGAAATCCAATGGGGCACCAAATCTTAAATCTCCAAAATAATCTCCTTTGACTCCAAGTCTTACATCCAGCTCACACTGATGCAAGAGGTGGGTTCCCATGGTCTTGGGCAGCTGTGGCCCTGTGGCTTTGCAGGGTACAGCCCCCTTCCCAGCTGGCTTCATGAGCTGGTATTGAGTGGATGTTGCTTTTCCAGGCGCATGGTGCTAGCTGTGGGTCAGTCTAACATTCTGGGGTCTGGAAGATGGTGGCCGTCTTCTCACAGCTCCACTAGGCAGTGCCCCATGTGTGGGGGCTCCCACCCCACAATCCTTCCACACTGCCCTAGCAGAGGTTCTCCATGAGGGCCCTGCCCCTACAGTATACCTCTGCCTTGATGGCCAAGTGTTTCCATACATTCTCTGAAGTCTAGGTGGAGGTTTACAAACCTCAATTTTTGAGGTCTGTGCACCTGCAGGCCCAACACTGCTTGTAAGCTGCCAAGGCCTGGAGCCTGCACCCTCTGAAGAAATGGCTTGAGCTATATGTTGACTGCTTTTCGCCATGGCTGGTGTGTCTGGGATGCAGGTACCAACTCTGAGGCTGCACATAGCACAGGGGTCCTGGACCTGGCACAGGGAACCATTTTTTCCTCCTAGACCTCTGGGCCTGTGACAAAGGCACTGTTGTGAAGGTCTCTGACATGCCTTACAGACGCTTTCCCCATTGTCTTGGCAATTAGCATTTGGCTCCTTGCTACTTATGCAAGTGTATGCTGCCGGCTTGAATTTCTCCCCGGAAAATCGGTTTTCCTTCTCTACCTCATCTTCAGGCTACACATTTTTCAAACTTTTATGCTCTGCTCCCTCTTAGATGCTTTGCTGCTTAGACATTTCCTTTTGCCAGATACCCTGAAACATCTCCCTTGAGTTCAAAGTTTCACAGATCTCTAGAGCAGGGACAAAATGCTGCCAGTCTCTCTGCATAGCAACACCCACCTATGAGTAAGAATATGTGGTGTCTGATTTTCTGTTTTCGTGTCAGTTTGCTGAGAATGATGGTTTCCAGATTCATCCAAGTCCCTAAAAAGGGAACGAACTAATTGTTTTTTATGGCTGCATAGTATTCCATGGTATATACGTGCCACATTTTCCTTGTCCAGTCTATCACTGATGGGCAGTTGGGGTGGTTCCAGGTGTTTGCTATTGTAAATAGTGCTGCAATGAACGTATGTGTGCATGCGTCTTTATAACAGAATGATTTATAATCCTTTGGGTATATACCCAGTAATGAGATTGCTGGGTCAAATGCAATTTCTATTTCTAGGTCCTTGAGGAATCACCACACTGTCTTCCACAATGGTTGAACTAATTTACACTCCCGCCAACAGTGTTTAACAAATGGTGTTGGGAAAACTGGCTAGCCATGTGCAGAAAGCAGAAACTGGTCCCCTTTCTCTCACCTTACACTAAAATTAACTCCAGATGGATTAAAGTTTTAAACATAAGACCTAACACCATAAAAACCCTAGAAGAAAATCTAGGCACAACCATCCAGGACATAGGAGTAGGCAAGGACTTCATGGCTAAAACACCGAACACATTGGCAACAAAAGCCAAACTAGACAAATGGGATCTAATTAAACTCCACAGCTTCTGCATGGCAAAAGCAACAATCATTAGAGTGAACCAGCAACCAACAGAATGGGAAAAAATTTTTGCATCTACCCATCTGACAAAGGGCTAAATCCAGAATCTACAAAGAACTACAACAGATTTACAAGAATAAACCAAACAAGCCCATTCAAAAGTGGGCAAAGCATATGAACAGACACTTCTCAAAAGTAGACATTTATAAGGCCAACAAACACATGAAAAAATGCTCATCATCACTGGTCAGTAGAGAAATGCAAATCAAAACCACATTGAGATACCATCTCATGCCGGTTAGAATGGCGATCATTGAAAAATCTGGAGACAACAGATGCTGGAGAGGATGTGGAGAAATAGGAAGACTGTTACAGTTTTGCGGGAGATTCCGCATTTAATGTTGCAGCTTGGGAGTTAGAAAGGCTCTAAAAGTTTGGTAACTTGACTGAAACATGGATCTAAAGGTGGCTCACTGTATGTCACTAGGAAATGCCTGAACTACCTTGGATTAACATAGAGGAAAGGATTCAAAGGCCTCGCAGAATTGGAATGGCAGAGTGGATTTTCCATTTCAGGTCTACTGATCCGCACTGGGTGAGGCATACTTTTTATTTTGAGAAATAATTTATGAGGTAAACCCCAGTGTTTTTGAAGAGTTCTGTGGTCTGTCTTCTACACTGATCATAACTTACCGTGGGAATTGCAGACACTCAGCTGAACAACCTAAATACAGGAGGAATTGGATCCGGGGATAGTTTGGATGTGTCTCTCAAATTTCATGTGTTGGAAACTTAACCCCCAAATTCATATGTTGATTGGGGGTAAGTCCTTTAGGAGGTAATTAGGATTATATCAGCTCATCAAGGAGGGGCCCTATGATAGAACTGGTGGCTTTGTAGGAAGAGAAAGGGAGCCCTGAACTGACATGCATGTTTTTGCCCTCTAACTTTACAATGTCTTCTGCCATGTTATGATGCAGCCGGAAGGCCCTCACAAGATGCCAGAACTATGCTCTTGGACTTCCCAGCCTCAAATAAGCCCCATCTCTGATATTATTCCATCTCCAATATTCTGTTATAGAACAGAAAATGGACTACGACTGAAAAAACAACTGGTACTCAGAATGGGGTTGTTGCTAGTGACAGATACCTAAAAATGTGGAAGCTGCTTTTGAACTGCGTATTGGGAAGAGGCTGGAAGAATTTGAAAGATGAGGATAGAAAAAGCCAGTATTGCTGTAAACAGAACATTAGGGTGATTTTTTGAGAGGGCTCAGGAGAAGACAGGAAGACTAGGGAATATTTGTAACTTCTTAGAGATTATTTTACTGGTCAGAATGATGATAGAAATACGGAGAGTAATGGTCATTCTGCTGAAGTCTCAGATGGAACTGAGGAACAAGGTACTGGAGTAAAAGTCATTTTTGTTATAAACTGGCAATGAGCATAGCTGGTTTGTGTTCATAATGCAGAATTTAAGAGCAGCGAATCAAGCTGTCAGGCAGAAGCATTCAGGTTGCTACTTCACTACTTTCAACTGCTCAGATTAGGCTATGAAAAGAAAAAGTAACTTAAAGATGGAATTTGTAATTAAGAGGCAAGCAAAGCAGAAAGACTTGGAAAACTCTCAGCCTGGTCATTCAGAGTAAAAAGGTGTATTCAGCAAAAATTAGCTGGGCATGGTGGCGCACACCTGTAATGCCAGCTATTTGGGAGGCTGAGGCAGGAGAATTGTTTGAATCCAGGAGGTGGAGGTTGCGGTGAGCCGAGATGGTGCCATTGCACTCCAGCCTGGGTAACAAGAGCGAAACTCCATCTCAAAAAAAAAAAAGTGTATTCAGAAAAGGAAAGCAAGGGTGTATCCCAGCGACTCTTTGCTAAGGAGATGGAAGGGATCATCAGGACAATGAGAGAAGCAGTCCAAAGGCATTTTGGAGATCTTTGAGGCTTCCACTCCCATAATAGGCCCAGGGCTCTAGGTGGATGAATGGTTTTGAGAGCCAGGCCTGAGAACCCTCTGTGGCCTCACTGCCCGTGACTGCCTGTGTCTCTGCTCCCTGCACCCCAGTGCAGTGCTCCTTGGCCATTCCAGTTGTGCTTCAAGTGGCCCTGGGTATAACTTGACCCCTCTGGGTGTGGCTCAACCTACCCCTCTGGTGGGTACAAGCCATAGACTTTGGCTGTGTCTACATGATGCTAATTCTGTAGACCAGCAGATTGTAAGAGCTGTGGGGTATAACAGCCTCCACCTAGATTTTAAAGAATGTTGCAGGCTGCTGGGGAGTTCAGGAAGAGGCTTGTCTCAGGGTTGGAGTCATCAGCGAGAGCCCTCACTAAGGCAATGCCCACAGAACTGGGGTTGGAGCTGCCACAGAAAGTTCCCACTAAATCAGTGCTCAGTGGAGCCCAGGGAGCAGAACTACAGCAAGGAGCCCAGAATGGCACAGTCGCTGGCAACATGCAAGGCCAGGCTGCAAAACTGCAGGCACCAGTGCAGAACTACAACCTGAGAAAGCTGAAATGCGGCCTAACTCTGCAAAGCCACAGTAAAGAGTGAGGCAGTGTTGGGCCCGAAGCCTGCAGTGTGTCTAGGAAAAGATTAGGAGGGAAAGATTACGACTTGTGTCTGCCGTCTTGGGCTTTGGACTTGCCTGGGGTCTGTTACTCCTTTCTTCTGGCCTGTGTCTGCCTTTTGGAAAGGAAATATGTATCCTATACCTCTTTCACCACTGTATCTTGGTCATGAGAAATTGTTTAATTTCACAGGTTAATAGCTGGAACAATTATGCCTCGAGGTGAACTATGCCTTGAGTTTCACCCATATTTGATTCACGTAAGTTTGGACTTTGAAGTTGGTGCTGGAACAATTAAGACTTTGGGACAATCGAGAGGGAATTATTGTATTTTGCGTGTGAGAAGGATATACTTTTGGAAGCCGGGGTAGAAGGCTGTAATTTGAATGTGTCACCTAAATTTCATGTTTTGGAAACTGAATCCCCACGTTCATACGTTGAGTGGAAGTGATGCCTTTAGGATGTAATTAGGGTTAGATAACATCCTCAGAGTGGGACCCCACGGCTTTGTAAGGAGAGAAAGGGAGACTGCAGCTGACTGCACGCTGTTGCCCTCTGGCCATGTGAGTGTCCTCTGCTATGTTGTGCAAGCAAGGATCTCCTCATCAGATGCCAGTGGCATACTCTTGGATTTCCTGGTCTTCAGAATCATGAGCCAAATAAACTTCTTTTCATTACAAATTATTCAGTCTGTGATATTTTGTTGCAACAGAAAACAGAGCAAGGGAGTAAGGGCCAAGTGGCAACGCTCAACTGCCAAAGGCATGGTGAGGACAGTACTCCAAGGGGCAGTGGAGTAGCCAGAGCAGTGGCCAGAACCAAGTGGCAGCACTCAACTGCCAAAGGCATGGTGAGAACAGTACTCCAGGGGGCAGCGGCGTCAAAGCAGTGGTCAGAATAGCCTGACTGCAGACTGGTGAGGCTGGCTTGTTAATTACAGTGTTACTAGAAGTGAAATAGATAGGAAGCGATTAAATTCTTACTTGATCTGGATAAGCAGAAAAGTTCCAGGTAAAGTGAATCATAAAATTCTTTTTTTTGTTTTGAGACAGAGTTTCGCTCTTGTTACCCAGGCGGGAGTGCAATGGCACGATCTCGGCTCACCGCAACCTCCGCCTCCTGGGTTCAGGCAATTCTCCTGCCTCAGCCTCCCGAGTAGCTGGGATTACAGGCACGCGCCACCATGCCCAGCTAATTTCTTGTATTTTTCGTAGAGACAGGGTTTCACCATGTTGACCAGGATGGTCTCGATCTGTTGACCTCGTGATCCACCCGCCTCGGCCTCCCAAAGTGCTGGGATTACAGGCGTGAACCACCGCGCCCGGCGAATCATAAAATTCTAATGTGAATCAGAAAAACAGAGTCATAGGCCCTCAGTCAGTTCTTGGACTTGAGCCAGTTGACAAACCCAGAACCCCTTGAGTGAAGGGAAGGCTGGGTCTCCTTGAGGAGTGACCCTTGAACACTACCGCAAATGCTGCCAGTCTTTCTCTCAGCCGCCCGTCAAAGGACTGAAAGCCCATGGCAAGGATGGAAAGGGGGCGATGATGAGGATATGGGAGGTGACTCTTAACACTGACTCTGAAGGAACACTGATTCCTTGGGGCCCCAAATGTCACTGTGGCCCTCCAGTCAGAGTAGGGGCTTATGAAGGTCAGGCGATCGATACAGTTTTAGCTCAAATTCATTTCACTGTGGGTCAAGGGGATCCTCGACCCCGTCCTGTGGTTATATCCCCAGTTCCAAAATGCATAATGGGAATAGACATGCTGAACAGTTGAAAGAATCGCGATACCTTTTCACACCTAACAATTATCCACAAGCCCAAGGAGCTGTGTGCGAGTTATATTCATATTTATCACAACAGAAATTTAAACAGGAAAGTTAAAAAAATCTATTAATTTATTTTAAAAATAATAAAAGCATTACAGTAAAAGGATTATACATTAATATAAATATGTCATAGAAATAACTATTTCTAAATAAAAATTGTAGTAATAAAAGTGGCACTACTTTATTTTGTGTAAGTCTTGTTAGTGTCTGAAGACAGCTGAATACTCATACCTGCTTCTGCACTCAATCTGGTGCTGTATGATATGAGCCTGGAGTGCCTGAGGAAAATCCGGGCTCAGATAAATATGTGCTTGGACAAAGAAGAACACTGCAATAGCGTCTTCAGGTAATTGTGTATTTCTTTGATAGCACATAAACATTCAACAAGCGGAGGTTTCTTACGGGCCGGTGATAACGTGGATCTGAAGCCACGTCGGTGAACTTCCTGTGTTCTCTTGTGTCAGAATTCAGGGCCTATTTTGTATGATACGTTGAATGGATATTTTACCTGAGCATGAAGCTAATCCAGAACTCCATTTACAACACTGCCTTTTATGACATTCTGACGAGACTAAACATGAATTATAAAACATGAAACTCAGCATGAATTAGAACACATGAAAGAAGATAGGGATTTATTTGAAAAGAGCTAGAGGTTTCTAAACCGAGTTGATGAGAGCTGATAATGAAACTACAGACACTTTAGGGAAGTTTGTGATTTTCATGCCTATTGAATCAGACTGTGGACTTGGAACTGTTTCAATGGTTCTAGGAGGCTGATGTACACTACTTCCTAGATGCCAAGGCAGTCCCTTTATTTGGCATTAAATATAAATAGCTATTCATCTTTTGCCATTAACCACCTAATTAACTTTATTACCATTGATAGTTTTAAAATTCTTCAGGTCAAGGCTATTGAGATCTAATTTTATTTTGGCAGCATCTTAAAAATGTTACTTTGCCCATCTATGGCTGCGTTCCACCAGCCCGTTCAGTGTAGGTGACATTTACCTGCTGTAGATTTTCTCTCCCTTTTACAGAATGGAGACTCGTCTACACTCATTAACATTTCTAAAAGCTACTAAGGATGAATATTCTCGTCAAAGTGCCGGATCATTTTGATTTCGTTATTTGTTATTTAAATGATACGTATGCCATGACTATGTGTAAAGTGGATCGGGGCTGAAGACACCACAGGTGAGTCGATTCCCACTGCGGGGAGAAGCATTTGACAAGTTTTCATTCTAGAGTCCTTCTCAGTCTCCAGTTGCTAAGAGTTGTAAGTATACAGTTACATGTGTCTGAATGATGGGAATGCATTCTGAGAAACGCATCATTAGGCAGCTTTGTCACTGTGCAGACATCATAGTGTACCTGCATGAACCCGGGCGGTGTAGCCTGCTACACATCTAGGAGATACGGTATAGCCTATTTCTCTCAGGCTAAATAGCTACACAGCACATTATTGCACTGAATACGGCAGACAGTTGTAACACAATAGTATTTGTGTATCTCAACATAGCTTTAGTTGTTTACATAGAAAAGGCAGTGCATTGTGGCTATGCCATTATGCTGGCTGTGTCACTAGGTGATAGGACTTCTTCAGTTTGATTACAGTCTTTCGGAACCACTGTCGCATATGTGATCTATTGATGGCTAAAATACCCCTCTGCAGCTTCTTACTGTCAACTGTTTACAGTAAGAAAGTTGATGAAAGTGCAATTGTTGTCCATGAAGTGGGGGAAGCATATTTCCATTTCTATAATTTGGTTCTTGTATGTCTTGCTTTTACTCAGAAGACAAGGCTGTCTGTCTTTATACAGAAGCTCCTTGACTTATTATGGGTTTAGGTCCCAGGAAGCCCATCACATGTTGGAAGTATCATAAGCTGCAAATGCATTGAAGGCACTGAACGTACTGAACTTCAGGGCTTACCCTGGAATTCTTAAATATACTTGTGGTACGGTATTTAATAAATTATATGAGATATTTAACACTTTACTGTAAAATAGGCTTTGTGTTAGATGATTTGGCCCGGCATTACCAAAGAATATTGTATCACATGTTGCGAGCCCTGGAAAAGATCAAAATCCAAAATTGGAAGTACAGTTTCTATTGAATGTGAATCACTTTTGCACCATTGTAAAGTAAAAAAATTGTAAGTCAAATTATCAGAGGATCCAAGGGCCCCTGTACTTCCTGTTGGCTTGACTATGACAACAGGGGGCTGATTTTGTAGCTAACTTGCCTGAGCATGTGCCACACAAGATGACACATAGTGTCATTTACATTTTAAAAATTACCACGCACTTCCGTGTCCTCTCAGACATGTGTATGTATCTGTGGATCAAGTTCCTCCCTTAACTGTGGGTAAAATAAGCATATTTATATGTAACAGGCTACTTTTCAGTTTTTAATAAGGTAAAAGGCTGAATACTGTATTTTCATGAAGTCTCTCTTGCTGACTTTTCTGGAATTAGTAAATTGTGTTGGTAGCTGGAACTTCATTTCGTAAGAGGTTTATAAACCTCGCAGGACCTTCGTTTTTTCTGCAAGTGGTAAAACCCACGTAGAGCTGAGTGGAGAGGTTTGTTTGAACTATCAGTCCTAGCACTTCTGGGGCTCACTTTCACACTGCTCTTCACAAACGTTCCCACGAACTCTTTTGTTCACGGGATTGCATAGAGTCCTCACTTCATTGCTAGAGTTGTGTCCATTTCTGGGTCACCTTTCATCTAATGTTCTTGGGGAGGCTTTACGGAAAGAAAGGAACACAGCACGTTGCTGATTCCCTCACCCCTTCTATGCACAGCTGACTTCGGTTCCTTTTTAAAGACAGCTTGTGTCTCACCTCCGGCAGGAAGCGTCCAACATCATCCCCGCCCTCTGCTCCTTGACCACATTCCTTTCCTGACACCTTTCCCAGGCTCCATTAGGACACGGTCCCCACACTGCGGGAAAAAGCGTGTCTCAGGTGTCTCTCTGTCTCCCGATCATGCGATAGAAGATTCTCTCTTCTCTCTCTCTGGTACCTGGTACTGTGTCCGGCGTAGTCGGTGATGTGATCCAGTGGTGCTAGAAGGCCCCACAGCACCAGGCAGGCAGTCTGTTAACGCCATGGCTTAGCCTCTGTGCCTTCAGAGTTCTCTGAATTAAAGGGAGAGGCTACGCGTGAGCCGGTGCGGAGTGGGGGTTGAGGGAGGAAGTTAAACAGAATTTCATGGAAACAGGGTCAAAGGAGTAGCAGAACATGAAAGGTCACTTTTCTCACTAGTATTTCTGATACACGTTTGAAGCTAAGCCTGTAAAAAAAATAGTTGTTGCTAGGTAGATGAATCAAATTTCACACTTTAAGGTAAGAATATCCCAGTAAGGGCAATGGGGTTATATTATCTGATCCCGCTTTCTCTTGTTAAATGTTCTATTCATATTGCAAGCACGTTATATAAATTTCAGTTATCAACTATGTTGATAAAGGATGAAAAAACCTCTCTTATGTTGCTATATTTTTGAGGACTTGGCAGCAGGAGAGTGAATTTTCCATAAAAGCAAGGTGGGGTACACTCGAATCCCCAGGCTCGTGAGAGGCCTCTTTGAGCTCTTGTAGCACCAAAATGAAGCACTCGGTGGCCATATTTATAAACCTCCAGTGAAATCTGGGATTTGCTTTTCTGTAAATATCAAATAATTTCTTAAATAAATATACGTTATTTAATATTGATTTCTCAGGAGCTAGCTCAACACAATATATAGAAAGAGGCCAGAAAATGTTCGTAAATACCTCTCTTAGAGATTGACCCAGAGCAGCCATATGATAGTCCCTTCTTTCCAATGAGTGATGGTCACTTTTTCTTATTTTTCCATCCCATCTCAATGTCTGAGTTCATCTGAAATCACTGGATTTGGAGAAGATCTTTTGGAAGACCCACGCTTTTGGCGTCTCTCCCTTCCTGTTCTTGCTGCCTGCTGTGGGCTCTTTATTCTTAGAATTGGAGGAAGTCTGTGGACATCGGATGGAGGTGGAAAGGCTTTCATAGAATCATGTTGTCTATATACTGGCAATGAGAAGGAACTCACAAAACCAAATGTAATGGGCCAGTATCCAAGGAGGACACTCTATTTCTTTTCACTTTGGGGAGGCACAAACCCAGGTCAGGTACCTCCTCCGTCCGCTTCCTTCAGGCAAACTTCTTGATTCAGTTTTATCTTTTAGAAAATGGTATGTCTGTGGAGGAGGGTGAGGATTGAGATTACGATATTGGAACGTTAAAAATAAATGCCTCACAGCAGTTTGCCATTTGAAGAGACTATCATGAAAAGATTGAGAAAGTGGTTGAAATCAATTTAGCTGTTCTTTATTCTACAATGAAGAAAATAGAGTTCACATTATTTGGGTAAAAGTATATTTGTAATCAGCAGTTTGTTAGGTGTGCGAATGAAATTTATCACTAAATTGTAAAAACGCAGAATACTCAACCCAATGAAAACCCTCACCCTAACTTGACCCTAAGCCTCAAAGGCCCTGAGGCACACGTATTTTAAGAGTAGATATGCACACTTGAACTTCTTCTCATACATCCGTTTGTGAATTAGGGTCTGATTTCTCATTTTTAGATCTCATGCAAACTGGTTTAACACCGGCGGGTAAAAGTGCTGAGCCTGTTTTCTAGAGAAGAGTATTCTCACTCTGTGTGACCTGGGGCAACGTTTTACAGACTTTGGGACCCACAACATTGTTTCCATTGGGTGCCCACAGGAACTGACTCCCAGACAGGCTCTTAGTACAAAATAATTGATTTGAGAGTGTGTGAAACATCAGGAGGGAAATGAGTGACATGGGAAAGGGAAGGCGGCCAATAGAAGGTACTTTGTCAAGCCAGTTACTGCTAATGGCCATGGCCTCTTAATTCCCGGGGAAATGGGAAATGGTGTAGAATACACACTTCACAGCTGTCCTTCCTGGGGAATGAGGAATATATACATTTATATACCTATGTCTCTATCATTGATATCTCTATCTCTCTATCTATCTATCATCTATCTCTCATTGATCTTCAAATCTACTACCTATTATCTATGTATCTATGTATCTATCTAATCTACCTACCTATCTATCCATCTACCATCTATCTTTAAGTCTCTCATCTATATATTTATCTATTATCCATTTATCATTTATCTTTTAATCTATTATATATTATTTGTTATCTATCAATCTCTATTATCTATCATCTATCTTTCAATCTGTTATCTATTTATTATCTATTGTCTACCTATTGTCTATCATCTTTCATCTATCTATCTACCTACCTACCTACCTACCTACCTACCTACCTACCTACCTACCTATCTGTCCATCTATCTTATCATCTATCTATTGAGCTGAGTACAAATTCCTCACTCCTATCAGTCACTGGTTGAAGGCTGCTCCAGAGGGGTTAATTCCAGAAACTTCTGGCCTACTATTTGCTCAGGCAGTTCAGGCTTTCAGAAGCTTCAGAGCAAAGCCCTCACGCAACACGGTTCTGACAGGTATGTACAAATTGGCCCCTAGACGTGGGCACCAGCACATGGTGCGTCTGAGGGGCCTGCTCTGCATCTATGTGCAACCATTTGTTTCTGAGAGGGCATTTCTGTGTGGACCACTGGAAGTATAAAATGTCTTTAAATTTTTGTGTTTTAAGAGGCCAATAATTGTAAAACGTGCATTTTGCTTCACAATATATTTATAATTAATTATAAATATGAAATGTTTAAAATCACTTATCAGTAGAATTACATAATGTTTTGCTCCAAACCTAAATTTTTTTTACATGAAAGAAAATATCTTCACCTGATTTCCATTGAAAGCAGAGCTTAAGACAAGTCTTGCATGCAAGTTTATTTGGGGACTAATTGCAGGGGTCAGGGTGAAGCGCTGGGGTGCAGCAGAGGAAGGGAAGCTGGAATAAGGATGAGCCGCTGCTGCGGGCTGACTGGTGCGTGATATTTATGGGACCCTCTGCGGAACGTATCAAAATTAAATATGTTTCAGAACTGTCCAGTCTGGAGACCAAGAGCAGACGCGTTTATCCATCATCTTCTGTTTCCCAGTGGCCAGTGGAAACCCCACGGGCATTGACTGTGCTCCCTACACGGTGGGGCACACCTGAGTGATGACCAGATTCGGAACGTCTGAGGTCAGCAGCACGGGCCACGGTGCAGGGCTGTCGGATCACATTCCGGGTAGGTGGTAGGAGCCTGTGTGGAACTGGTTGCCGTAGCAGAGGCTGAAGTGTGGGGTGGGCGGGCTGAGAAGACCTGTGATGGTGCGTGTGAAGTGCCCATACAGTGAGGCTTCAGGAACGTGTGAATAAGGGTTGAGGGTGGTAAGAGGCGTGCTGAAAGGTGGGGTGTGTGGTTATCGACACGCTACTCCTTTGCCAAGATCCTGCAGTCCTTTGCAGAATCTAGATGCATTCTGACAGTCTCTTTCTGTTAAAATAAATTCAAAATTTATTCTTCCTTTCCCCTCATAATCATTTATTAATTTTATATTGTGATATGGAGTTTATTAGCCTTTCACAGTTAGTTATTAGAATCATAACTTTTAAGATGATTTGAGAAGATTCAACATATACAAATAATTTTTCTTTCAAAATTAAAAAACCCGTTAATGTTATGAAAGCATACAGTATATGTTTCACAAAACAAAACAGAAAATGTAATTACTTATAAATAATCTTCAGTTTGGCTCTATTCTCAGCATAGCCTACATTCTCCGTTGTTATTCTTGAAAGCAGAACTCTGCTTTTCCGTATTCACGTGAAGGAGAAGCAATGAAGAGGTTGGTCTAATTCCAGCTCTGCGGGAAGCTACAGGTCCCTCCAGCTAGAGACTCAGAGGGGTCAAGAGAATCATTTATTAGACTGAGTGTTCAGTGCATAGTGTCATGAAGTGATCAACACTGTGTCAGCTGCTACTGGTCATCCCAGCTCTATTGTCTGTGAAATGGGCTGGCATGACACCGGACCCAGGGGAAATGGGAGGAAAGCCTCTGGTCAAAGGACAATTTCTTTTACTCTACAGAGAGATGTAAAATGCATATAAATGAATGTTTAAATATCTGATTTAAGCATTTGGTTTTATTGGTTTGAATACACTATGTGTTTCAGAGAAAGATTATGGAAAGCCTTTTCAGCACGTGGATTCTGAGAAAAGGCTGCTTGTACTGTTTTCCAGTCATGTCAGGACTGACTAATATTCCAAAAGATGTCATACGTTGTAAATGTATACTCCTAACATGTGTATTACATGTATGTATATTCCCAACATTATGTATTTTCCTAACATGACAAAAAATAACAGTACAGGCGTCTTTTTTTTTGAAATCACACATGCTGAAACATGTGAATATTGAGTCCTAATAAAGAGGATTATAAAATGTCACCTTACTTGTGACCACTTCAAATCAGAAGGTATGCAGGATTTCCTCACCTATTAAGCAGGCATTATAATCATGCATTAGTTTAGTATACATGAGATTTAGAACAGTGCTTGGCATGTAGTGATCCCTCAGAAATGTTAGTTATTAATATTATTATGTTTATATGTTATAACCTGCTTCGGTTATTATATGCTTGTCTAAATCTAGGCAGTAAAAACATCCAAACATCCAAGCAAATAACAGGCTAAATAAACATGCTGTTAACTACACTACAGCTACAGTTAGTAACATACTGCGTGCTTGAAAATCACTGAGAGCAGAATTGGAGTGTTCTCACCACAGGAAATGGTAAGTATATGAGCTAATGCATGCATTAATTGGGTAGATTTAGCCATTCCGCAATGTATTCGTATTTCGAAACATGCTGTACACCATAAATGTATATAATTTTTGTCTGTTAAAAATAAACTAAAAAACCAAACCAATAAGAAACAACAGAGTACAACTATTTTTAAACCTATAACTTTAACACCAGAGGTAATGCATAATTTTGAAAATGAAGTATATAAAAAATTTGAGCCATATCCTCAATTATTTCCAAATATTCTCAATGTGTACATTATAAGAAAAATCTACCAGAAAGAAATGTCTTCATTTATTCAGCAGGTCTTTACTGAATTTCTACAATGTGCTGATGCATTCCGTGTGGAAGATTCATCAGGGATCAAGACCGTCAGAGTCCCTGTCATCAGTGGACTTAAACTAGAATGAGAAAGAGAAGACAATGAAAAAGTCAACAAGGCCGGCCGCGGTGGCTCAAGCCTGTAATCCCAGCACTTTGGGAGACTGAGGCGGGTGGATCACGAGATCAAGAGATCAAGACCATCCTGGTCAACATGGTGAAACCCCGTCTCTAGTAAAAATACAAAAAATTAGCTGGGCATGGTGGCACGTGCCTGTAATCCCAGCTACTCAGGAGGCTGAGGCAGGAGAATTGCCTGAACCCAGGAGGCGGATGTTGCTGTGAGCCGAGATCGCGCCATTGCACTCCAGCCTGGGTAACAAGAGCGAAACTCCGTCTCAAGAAAAAAAAAAAAAAGTCAGCCAATATATAAACAAGGGCACTATGGACTATAATTAGGGTTTAGGAAAAATAAACATAATGAGATGGACAGTATCTGTGGGAGGCTACTCTAGAGGGGGGTTAGTGAAGACTTCTCTGAGGAGGTGACGTCTTTGCCAAATGTGAGAATGAGAATGCCAGTCAAGTCGAATGGGCGTAAGAGGAGAGGAGGGAGTGGAAGCATTTCAAATAGAATGATCGGCCCATGCAAAGGCCTAGAGGACAAAGAAGATTTGGTGTGTTCAAACAATAAATGGAAGGAAGACCTTGTTCTTGCACTATTGCGAGTGAGGGCGGGGGCTGTGCAGAGTGAGGCTGAACAGGCCACAAACCTGTGGTTAGAAACTCGGTCTTATTCTGAGAGACGTAGGTAACACTGAAGGATTTTAAGCAAGGGACAGTGTAATCTAATGTATCTTCTTAAGTATCTTGCTATTTCATGGAAAATGAGTAGTTGGCATTGGGAGTGCCATGAAACGGAAAACCAATTCAGACTCTGCCTGGAACATGCTGGCTGTACAGACGGAGAGCAGTGAAGGCACTTGAGACGCGTTTCGGATGGGCAGGACTTGCAATGGCTTAGAAACAGTGGGGAAAAAGAGTCATTGATTTTGGCTGGAATCATTCAGTGGACTGTGGTTCTGTTTCCTGAGCTGGGCAAGTCTTGGGGGAAGAGCTATGTTTTTTGTCTTATGAGATGCCGATTACACATTCAAGAGGAGTTCGCAAGTAGGCGCTGGCGAAGTTTGGACTTTGATCTAGGTATAAATTTGAAAGTCGTTACCATAGATGATATTTGAAAGTGCAGGAATAAATGTGACCACCCAAGGATGCTGCTGAAGAAATACGGGTAATAACAAAAAAGTGACCGTAGAATTGGCAACAAAAGGTTGTTGAAACCGTAATAGATTGAAACGTGTGAAAAGTGGCTTGAAAACAAGAAAGCAGAGCTAGCGGTGAGGACGGGTCATTCCGGAGCCCTGCTGAGGAAAGGGGAGTGCTCCTGTGGACGGTTTTCTATCAGTTAAGCATCCAGTAGATGTAAGAAAAAAAATTACTGTTACCTAAGTAATTACCAACATTTATTTTCATTTCTGAAAAATGTTTTAAAAAGAAGCAAGCTTGGTTTTCAAAATTAAATGCTGGGTAAAAATATACAACATTTAATTTTGAAAACCAAGCTTGCTTCTTTTTTTTCTTTTCTTTTCTTTTTTTTTTTTTTTTTTTTTTGCAATGGGGTCTCACTGTCACCCAGGCTGGAGTGTAATCGCAAGATCAGAGCTCACTGCAACCTTCATCTTCCAGGCTGAAACAATCCTCTCACCTCAGCCTCCTGCACAGCTGGGACAACAGGCATGTCAAAAAAAAAAAAAAAGGAAAGTGTTTGCTGGGTTGGGGACCATGAGGTTAAGAGAGTTTTTTTGTTTGTTTGTTTGTTTTTTTTTGAGACGGAGTTTCGCTCTTGTTACCCAGGCTGGAGTGCAATGGCGTGATCTCGGCTCACCACAACCTCTGCCTCCTGGGTTCAGGCAATTCTCCTGCCTCAGCCTCCTGAGTAGCTGGGATTACAGGCATGCGCCACCATGCCCAGCTAATTCTTTGTATTTTTAGTAGAGACGGGGTTTCACCATGTTAACCAGGATGGTCTCGATCTGTTGACCTCGTGATCCACCCGCTTCGGCCTCCGAAAGTGCTGGGATTACAGGCTTGAGCCACCGCGCCTGGCCTGTTTTATTTTATTTTTTTAAGATGAGAGATAGTGAAAATATATGGGACACAGTGAAAATAAATGTGAAAATACATGAGAGACAGTGAAAATATACGCAGAAATGATGTAACAGGCAGAATGGGTGGATGATAGGGTGTGGGGAGTGACTGAAGCTGTGAAATTCTTGAGAAAGTGAGGTGAGAGGGTTGGCACAAAAGCACCTGTGGAAACAATTTCTTTTGATAGGTGTGAAGACAGTTCACATTGCAAACCGGAAACGTGTGGAGTTGATCTGCACTACAGAGGGATCCTGATCTACTAGTTCCTGTCTTTTCAGTGACTCTGAGGCAGCATCCTGTCTGAGAGGATAGAGAGGAGGTCTAAGGAGAAAGGAAGGTCATCGTGGAAGGATAAAAATGAACTTACTCGGGGAAAATTTTAACATTGCTGGCGATTGGTGATTGATCATTTTAGGTCTGTTACCGTGAGGTTACGGTGAAACCAGGAAGCCAACGTGTGATATGTTTTAGGTTTAGCTGCTGAGTGGCGGGCAGAGAAGAGGAAGAGAACGAAAACAGCTTCCCAGTGAAGTACAATGGAACGAAATATGACAAGGAAGTTGAGGGTACTTCCGAGAGGACGATGGTGGTCACGGATCGTGGCGTAATGAACAGACTGGGAAGGAAAAAGTACCGAGGCATGGCTGAAGGTTAGAGTGAAGTAGAATTAATGAAGTGGACGTTCTAGAGTGAGCTACAGCAAGAGAAGGATCAAAGTGGTAGGTGTCAAACGGAAATTTTGGTGGTGACGCATTTGCTGACCTTTACGAGGTGTCAGCTGCAACAACAGGAATGACTGACTCAAGCGGAAGGAACTGTATGGAGGTGAGACAGAAGCACTGGTGAACCAGGGCATCCGACGAGTCATCCGCGGTTGTGAATGAAGCCCGAAGGAATGATAACTGGGGTAGGAGCAGAAGAAATGCAGGGAGTCAGCGGTGTCTTCAATAAATGGGGGGCCGCGGGAACGAACTCCACCGAGGAGAGCGCGAGAAGGTGGGGGGCAGAGCGGGCCGGCCGAGCTTCGGAGGAGCTGTGGGTTTTGAAAGCTTTTGGAGGAATCAACTGTTTAGAAGCAGCTGTGTGGGTCAAAAAAGAACACCGCCTCCTTTTCTGTCGCTGCAGAGAACGATTGTGGATAAGCACAGTGCAAAGGGTCATTTAAAGACAGGGTGAAAATACGAATAGGTTTGTTGGTCACAGATCTGAAGTTTCAGAAGGCGTGGTGAAAAGGTGAAGGAGGGGTAGGAAAGGGTTACTTGGGAAAGGGAACAATACGTCACTCCTGTCCATACTGAATGTTTTGACAAGCTTGGACTTGAGAGAGTAGTGGAGTGTTCTCTTCTGAGTGCTGGTGTGCTGATGCGGAACACGGGAGGCACGCCCAGCAATCAGACACTGACGTGCCCCGAGAACATGTATGTGAAAGCCACTCCGCGACGCAGCGTTGCATAAATGTCTGAAATCTTTGAAGTCTCACTCGTCTGTATTTTGGAATGTTTGCATGATTAAATCTTAGGTTGCACCATTTACTTAAGGAGTCTTGTTAGATTCCTGCCTCTGTTCTGTGGGGGATCAGTTCTGAGGTTGGACTAGACTTGGAAATTTCTCTTGTCACTGAGGGGAGCCGGCTAGAAACTTAGAGAATGCAACTTTCCAGTTAGAATAAAAAACACATTTTAGTGGCTGGTGGTAGGCATTGCTTTTCTCATAGTGCAGTGTAGGGGGCAGAGCATCTCCTTAGGAAACAGTGGACTCAGACTCTGTTATTTTGGATTTGAATTCTGAGTGGTTGTAGACACAGACGTTGGATTAGTGCTGTCATACAAACATCAGCCACAACAACACACATCTGGGAAAAGAACAGCATCATCAGGAGAAAAATGGGCACTAAGAGAAGGAAAGAGCAGAGGCCAGGGGCTCCCGGCCTCACTAAGTCCCAGCAAGTAGGTTCAGTGTTAGAACATTACTGTCGATTTATAGTTTCTTTGTGTGTAATTAGCTGATGCATGTACAGTAACCTTTTAAATTTCAGTTTCCTAATGTTGGTTGTTATGCTCATCCACCTTTGTTTTTTTTTCCCTCCTAAAGTCCCAAGACAAAGAATGTCTCTCGATGCTATTAAATACAGATGTCTGCACTGAACTGAGCTTACATGACAATTGCAGTCAAGATTCTGCAACTCGGAATGGGCAAACCAGGTAAGCGGTGCCATTTTTAGAACGTTGTTTTAATAAGGTTTATTCCTGTCTGGGGTGGCTGCATTTTTACATCGCAATCATCAGGCTGTGAGTGTGAAGAGTTATTGCCATGACAACCAGGACTGACTGACTTGCCTTTCGGAAATGGCAACCATTCGGCATGTTTGTAGATGATACCTGTGGTTCCCAGTGGCTTTCTGGAAGGTCACAGGGTTTTGGCAGATGTTCCTAGTGCTGTGGAGAGACTGCTGGGTGAGAGAGTGTGACCTGTTTTCTCCTTGACCTGCCTCTCCTTGAACCAGGCATATGGCCTCAGGCAGATCTCCACCTGGGGGGCCTCGGTTTCCTCATTCACTTAGTGGGAGGCTATGGCTAGGTTATTCAGTCTTTAACGTTTACAGCTCCAAGTTCCTCTGATTTCTTAGACCTATATATTTATGAGACTGTTGAGCAAGACCGTCTATGTACTCACTCCATAATCCTGTCTTCACTTTTAAATGTTTTGTGAATTCTCTATTTTTAAATCTCAGCTTCAGAACTGGTTTGAATCACAAAGAAAATCTCTTCCTTCCCTTCCCTCCCTTCCCTCCCTCCCTCCCTTCCCTTTCCTCCCTTTCCTTTCTTTCTTTTCTTTTCTTTCCTCTCTTTCTTTCTTTCTTTCTTTCTTTCTTTTTTCCTTCCTTCCTTCCTTCCTTCCCTTCTTTTCGTTCTCTTTCTCTTTCTTTCCTTTGTTTCTGTTTCTTTCTTTCCTTCTCTCTCTCTCTTTCTTTTGATGGAGTCTTGCTCTGTCGCCAGGCTGGAGTGCAGTGGTGCGATCTCGGCTCACTGCAACCTCTGCCTCCCGGGTTCAAGCGATTCTCCTGCCTCACCCTCCTGAGTAGCTGGGACTATAGGTGTGCGCCACCACGCCCAGCTAATTTTTGTATTTTTAGTAGAGACGGGGTTTCACCATGTTGGCTGAGATGGCCTCAATCTCCTGAGCTCATGATCTGCCCACCTCGGCCTCCCCAAGTGCTGAGATTACAGGCATGAGCCACCGCACCCGGCTGAAAAATACTTCCTTAATTTTATAATTTTTGATCTAGCTTATTCTGCAAAAAAATAACCAAACAGCTCCAAACACTTGCAAGTTAAACATTTTCTATGAAGAAAGAACAGGTCTAAAAATATTTTGAGCAATTGCAGCTTGATTGGGATACAAGAGTAATTTTTCAGGGTAATAGATTTGAATGCCTCAACTTGTCTGATGCACATGTGTACACTGGATTTTTTTTAAACATCAAAGCATGCACTTCAAGTAGCCGTTGATTGTCTTGATTATAGTTCACAACAAAAACACGAACGAACTGCTTTGTGAATATACTTTGTCCTCTTGGCGTAGAGTGGCCGGCAATCCTTTTTAGCCGCCACGTGGAATAGCCAGCTAGCTCCGGGGTCTTGTGTAACAGAGTGAATCACTTCCCCTGTTCGCGTTCGAGTACCCTGTCTATTCTGTCATTTGAAAAGCTAGTTATGATAGTATGTTTCGATTGTCAGACACTCTCTTTATTCTAAAAGAAACAGGTTGACCCACATTTAGATGTTTCCCTACTCAAAGGACTTTGAAAGATTTTATGTAACACTTAGTCATTGCCCTTTTCATAGTCCCTCTTCCGCTGCTTCTAATGGGCCCCTTGGGTAACTGGAACCGTCATTTCCCACATGGTACTAACCTGCTGGTTGCTAGATGTGGAGGGTCAGATGTGGACTTGCTTCTTCTGGTCCACCTTGCCGGCGTGCCTTTTGCACGTGGAGTTGGCTGAGGTTTGTCCTTCCACTTTGTCCTTTCTTGTCCGTTCACTTTTTCATCTCTATTTCCCGGTCTTTTTCCCTCTATTCTCCGACATTCGCTTAATCTAACCCTTTTATCAGGTCTCCCAATGTTTCCCTTTCTCGTGCCTTCAATGTTTCTAGACTGTCCTCCGAACTTATGAGCTTCTCTGTATCTTTTCTCGTTTTATACTTATAAGCTCATGTCTTCAAATCAAGACAGGCTTCATGGGCGCATGACCTGTGCAGGCACGTTGAGTCCCACGCTTAGAAGGACGCCACGCTTGGCTTACTGCTCTGCTCTTCCGTCTTAATTTTTTTAAATACATTTTGAACAAGAACCTCGGCCTGTTCACTTTGCACTGGTCCCCACAAGTTATGTAGTTGTTCCTGATGGCAGTTATTTTCCCCCTTCTGGGTGGGTAAGTAGTTTTTGTTTTAATCTTGATTTTTTTTCATTCCTCATAACATTTCTTGTTTATGCCCTTTCTCTAGCACATTATTCTGACTGCTCTTCTAATGTAGTCGTGTTAGCTCCTTCCATTTCTCACATCCTTCGGGAACATTTGTCTTTACGGAAAAATTGTATATGGTCACCTTTTTATTAGCCACCCTGAATAAGGAAGAGAATGAATCAGGAAAGATTACAGCTCGCAAAGACAGCGATTTTGGGAGTGCACTGATGATTTTTCCCTTTCGTGAGGTTTATCTTTGGATTCTTGTTTGCTCGGGTTAATTGGTTTGCACTCCCTGGATACACAATAGCTGGTGGAGGGGGAGCCTGCTGAGTGGCAGAGGTTAGCTGATCTCAGGGTGACTATCTCTGCTAATAAAGGAGATGGATTGTTCTCATATTTTATGTTGTTAAACATAGAAAATAAATCCATTTTTGGTTTTCAGTTTTACTCGAGATTAGTAGGATGTAAAGACTTTTCTATTAATATTGAAACACCGTTTTTGGGTTTGGCAAACCAAATGTCCTATTCTTATCTTTTTATCTGGCAGTCTCAATCAGTTTATCCTGTGATCCTGTCTGCCCAGAAGCATGAAATACTAAGGAAGTCTGATGTGCCTCCGGGTTAATCCAGCTGCCTGGGTGTAAGTGATTATTATTATTTTATTAAAAACATTTTATATCGCTAGGTGCCAGGTACTGTTCTATACATTTAAAAAATACAAATTGGTTTCATCCTGTGAGGTAGGTACTATTAATTATCCCTACAATACGGTTTAAGAAACTGAGGGACAAGTAAGTTACATGGCTTTCCCAGAGATACTGCCATTTAATGCTAGCGTGAGGGTTGGAACGGGGCAACCTAGTTGGAGTTCATGTGCATAGACCCTACTTCGTGCTGCGGTTCTTTTGTTTTATTTTTTTAATTTTATCTATCCGGCCCCTTACAGAGCTGGAAGTCTGAATGACTGATGGAATAAAGCCTTATCATGCTAAAGGACTTTCCAAAACTCTGTTTCTTTACTTTTCTTCAGCTGGCAACACCTAATAACAATGTAAGTGATTCACAATATGTAAACATCTGAATGAACCTAGACACTAAACCTGTATGCGACTCCGAAGGGAAAATATCTGAGATGCCATCTGGATCTCACGGAGAAACATACTTGACAGTGTGTTCCTGGGGACTAATGTTAAAGAGATGCTTCACTAACTGTCACAATCCCTTTTGGAAACTTGTGATCACAGCTGGTGACATTCCTGACATCTTTTATCTGTTCCTGTACTTTTTCTTTCGGCCAGACGTTACAGAGTGTGGAGTTAGATGGCCAATCAATGTGCGGCATCAGAATCAATAGATCTCAGTGAGCATTCCATTAGACCCAGGAGCCTTTCCATTTCTCAGTCCTGTCTGGGCTTTGCACATTCTGTCATGAAAAAAGAGAGCTTAGGGATTATTTTCTCTACCTGTAACTTCTCCTGGACGAATGAATCCCCTATCATTATAGAAATCTAGTCAATAAAGCTGTCAGAATTCTTAAAACATTGACAGTAGAGCCAAGTTCAGTGTACTTAACCTCTGCAGTAAGTTCTGGATGTGAAATATAAGAGGAAGAAATGATATT
Source organism: Callimico goeldii (assembly GCA_963573925.1). NCBI lineage: Eukaryota > Metazoa > Chordata > Mammalia > Primates > Cebidae > Callimico > Callimico goeldii. Next base: position 44,396 of record CAUYOR010032396.1, read on the forward strand.
TTAAAGGAAGTGCCTTGAAGTTAAAAAAACAACAAGGTAAAGCTGTTAGATGATAGAATCGTGAACTTGGAAGTTGGGCGAACTGAGTTCTTGGCTTGGTTTTGCCACTGAGAATCCTGGTTAGTTAAATCTCTGCAAAATGAGTGAATTTAACCTGCTAATTGTTAGTGTCCAGAACAATTAACCCGATAATCGTTAGTGTTCAAATGCCGAATTTTGTTTAACTTTAAATACTTTTACTGCCACAAGCCCATTTCTATCCCAGGTTCCCAGACAGACACCTATGGAATGTGCATGTTCCAAAGTGGTGTGAGAAGTGGCATGGGACTGTTGTCAGCACGGATTCTGCCCCATGTCAGCACGGCCTCTGCCCCATGTCAGCACAGACTCTACCCCATGTCGGCACAGCCTCTACCCCATGTCGGCACAGACTCTACCCCATGTCGGCACAGCCTCTACCCCATGTCAGCACGGCCTCTACCCCTTGTCAGCACGGCCTCTACCCCATGTCAGCACGGCCTCTACCCCTTGTCAGCACAGACTCTACCCCATGTCGGCACGGCCTCTACCCCATGTCGGCACGGCCTCTACCCCATGTCGGCACGGCCTCTACCCCATGTCGGCACGGCCTCTACCCCTTGTCGGCACGGCCTCTACCCCATGTCAGCACGGCCTCTATCCCTGTGTTTTTCTGACACCCAAGCATCACTTCTTCTCATCTGCCCTCTCCTGTCCTCCTGCATCCTGATCAAGCTGGAACTTGTATGTCAACTCTACTATCGTAGAACCAAGGAATTTTTTCTCTGGTCTCTTTCTTCAGGAAACAGGCAAATAAGATGAAAGTCGGTAGCTTTACCTCCTACATGTCTCAGTTTCTCTCTTAGAATCCTAGAAATTAGGCCCACACAAAATGAGCCTGTCATATGAGGTGGGACAATGCTAGCAGCTGTGACATACACATGTCAAGCCTCAAGTGACTTTGCCCAAATTGGGTATTCTTGAACAACTGGTGACTTTCCTTCACGCTATGCCTCAGAGATCCAGCCTTCTTGTGTTCTGGGCGCTACCATATTCTACTCATACCTTTCAGTGTCACCACATTTGCCTGCAGCAAGACAATGGAAAGAGAGTGTCATGGAATATCACGCATAGAAGCTTTTCATGGGACAAACCTGGAAACAGCGTAGCTGGTTTGTTCATATCGCACTCATTACATCCCATGATGAATAGCTAGTCCTGTGGTTCTCAAAACGCAGGTTGCATCACAGTCACCTGGGAACGGGTAAGACCCATGCTGAGCTGCAGTCTGAGTTTCTGACTATATAGATCTGAATTGGGTCCAAGAACTTACATTTCTAACCAGTTTCCAGGAGATGCTGATGCAGCTGACCCTGGGAAGACACTTTGAGGACCACAGAGCTAATCAGTCTTTGCTACATTTCTTACACCCATAACACTTATTTCTTGAGGAATTCCTATCTTTATTTTAGAGAGAGAAGAGCCGTTGACACAAAGGAGCAGGATCTTGGCTTGAGAGGAGGTGGCCGCTCCAGAGCACAGGTGACAGGAGTTCTGGTCGTGGTTCCACTAAGCTGTGTGGCCCTCACAAATAACCTCCTCTCTGCAAACCCTGGTTTCCTGTTTACGAAACAGGAATGATAACAATATCAGTTCTGGGAAACAGGGGGCCGTTGAGATCCAATGAGATAAATATGGGGTGAAATAATTATCATGAAAGCAGACATCTGGGCTCTCCATTGGGCAAGAACTATCTTAAAAGAAAAAACGTCTTGATGATCTCGAGGTGGGGAGGGAGACTGGAAGTGCAGGTCTGAACGAGAAGCCGAAACCTTTCTGCAGGGGCAATGACCGGGAGCTGAGAAGGAGTGGGCGCCCACGAGAGAGCAGAGGACACAGCGTGAGAAAAGGCTGCTGGTGCTGAGGCACTTTTAACAACGGGACATCTTACCGTCACTTTTCAGTTGTTTGAGCTTCTGCCTCCCCAGACTTTCGGTACAATCGCAGCTGTTTTGTTGGTGGAAATCAGTGAGAAGAAAATGAATTCTGTGTCTAGTTCAGTTTACAGCAGAGGCAACAGGAAGCCTGAAGAAGGCGGCAGGGAGCGAAGGGCAGCGCGCGTGGAAGCAGCGGGCAGAGCCAGGGGTTCTCGGGCAGGTCTAGCCCTTGCGAACATGGTTCAAGCACAACCCATACGCTTTCATGAAACGCTCAGTCTCAAAAATCTGTGTAGGAAGGGCCTGATATGACTGCTGCAAACACGTTATTATTCCTAGACGTATCTATGGGCAGCTAAAATCATAACATTTATAGTGATATTGCTTAGATTACATTTTTGAATATCTCATACATGTATTACCTATATTATTATACTGTTAATTGCACCTTCATTGATTTTTTAAAATTTTATACTTTTAAGATTAGATGTGGATGCATTTTCTAAAAACTACAAGATTACCCAAACAGAACGGATTGCATTTCAAGGTTAGGAAGTTTTTCTAATAATAATTTATGGCCCAAGTACAATGTGATGAAGTGTGCTTGTAGGTACCAACCCGAGATTGTGTTTGCCAAGAGTTGAATAAAAAGTGGGGGAAATGATTTGTAGCCCTTGTTAGAAATGCCCTCAGACTGCTTTTTATTTCTAAAGAAGGCTGCATTGTATATATGCAGGTAGTTTTCAGCCAAATGGTATAATTTGTAGAGATTTTAAATCACATAAGATTTGTTTACTATGCATTTTCTTCTGAAACTATAAAAAGACTAGGTTCTACCTTAATTTCTAAGAAAAATGTTATAAACCTTTGTTATGATGGCACAATTTATGAAACAATGTAATTTTTACATTTTCACCTTTGAGAGTTATTTTTCCCCAAGCTTCTGTCTTTTTTTGAGTATTTGCAAAGCTCTGCAAATGACAGGCGCATTCACAATGCAAAGAATAATCTTTCTTTGGGGCTGTTCCTGGGGTAGTGATTAGCAGCATCTTCACTGAATATTTAACTTCTCAGAATTGCTTATCTGTGCTGTGGATCAGTGTAAGATCTGGGTGAGCTGTCGCTACTCTACATAATTAAGTTTTCCTTGCCAAAAAAAGAGAAAGTAATAAAATATGAAGTGAAAGAAGTGGAAAGTTGGACTTTTAAAGCATCTTCCCTTCATGTTATTTTCTCATTGAAAAGAACCTGAAACAAAAGCAAAATATTTGCGTTTTCGGAGGGACTTTATGCAGATCAGTCAGGCTGACTGCTCGCATTTTCTTGCAAAACTCTTAGGAATTCTCCTCTGCAAACTCCTCCGCCATCAGTGATAAGTAGTAAATGCCATAAAGAAAACAGTTGCCCGTTGTTCAAAAGCTGACTGGCGTGGTATGTGGGTGAGGCAAAGAGAGGGTAGGGGGCTAAGTTCTGCTGTAGGAAACCAGTGCCAGACAGAGCTGCTGACTCCGAGGTACTGAAATGATAGATAATTCAAGTTTCTCATGTCACTTCCAAGTAGTGCAAAATCACTGCACAGGATCGTGCTTAATCCCATCTTTTTATATGTAGGAAATACGCCCCAGAGTTAGACCGACATGTACTTTAATGCATAGCTGGGATGTCTGCTCACTCTCCAGGCCTGTGTGGATGGAGCAGACTTTCTGCACGTTGTTCTTCGCTTCCTCTTCTGAGTGGGTTGGCATACCCGATGGAATCCCCTCCCCTGTATTTACTGAACACTCTAATGTATGGGGGTGTCTTTTCCTGGTTAGTGTCATTGGGAAAATTGCATTTGCTTATCTATTGCAAATGAAAATCATCTGGGGAATATAAAAAGCATTTTCAATTCTGCTACCATTATTTCAGAAGCAATCAAATGCAGAGGAATGGAAGTCAAACATGGAGAAAAATGCTGATGGATTGGGCAATCTGCATAGCTCTCTGGGACCATCATTATTTCCGTGTTCCAGAGGAAAATGCACATTTGAAAGATGGTAAATTCCATCACAGGCAATCAGTCATTCCTCTCCTCTCGCAACCATAATTGTGGAGGAGATAGTGTTCAGACATTAGCTATGTCGTCTTGTCTGTTAGTTGTTTCATACTAAATCTCATGCAACATTATGTGGACATATCAGCGCATTAGAATGTAGCATCTGGGTGCCTTTGAGATGTTGCTTCTCAGTACGAATCACCCGCACAGGGCGGGGTCAGAGCAAATGCTGCATCCTCAAAGAGAAAGATGCTCGGCATTGTCTTTCATCTACAGCATTTTGTCCTTTCATTCCAGAGTTCAAAAATAGGTTATCCGTCTGCATTTTGTGCATTTTTTCTATCTTTATAATCTGAAGGTGATTTTACTAACACAGTAAATCTTGGTTGGCTGATTCTTCAGGAAGATGCTTTTTCTGGGTAAACTAAAAGCCTGACGTGGCTCTTCCTGGTGTTCTAAATATTTTATTAGCAATGTCTTTCCACCCCCTGCCTATTCATAGTCTTTCAGTTTAATGACATAAAGCAGGTGGTAGGGTTGTCAAAACTGGGTTTCCATGAGAAACAATCTCTGCGAATGTGGTGTATTTTCTCCCTTATTAGATGTCTCAAGCTCAAAGGCCCATGTGGCGGTTTGGAGAAAGACGTATCCTGTTCAAAACCAATGTTCAGAGAGTTTTAGAGCCGTGAAATCAGATATCATAGTTTTTACAGTTTTTTAAAGCTTTCAATTGTGAATTCTGGGTTTCTCTTTTTCTTTTAAACTCGGAAAAAAGCCCAGTTTCTAACAGCACCTCGCCTCCCACCCCCTTCTGGTACTGGCTCTAGCATCACTAGGAAGGGAAGAGGGTCTTAGGGGAGCTGGAGGCACATTTATGCATCAGTCCTGATGCTTGGGAAAAAGCGAGTTAGTCACTGTTAACTTCTTTAATTATTGATGGTGCAGAAAATTTTATTTTTCTCATCTTTCACTTGTAACCCTTTTCTCTAAATAAAAGTGATGCTGGATATTGAAATTATTTAGTGCAAGAAACTAAAAATAGCTCTCCATCTTTTTAGATTTGTTTTGACAAGAGAAATGATACATTATATATGTATATTTTACCTCAATAAAAAGATTTTTTTTGAAAAAAGAAAATTTGAGAGAAAAATAGAAAGGTAGGAAAAGAATAATCGGAGATATGACACTTCAGAATCCCCTGCCTTAGAATGGGACAGAAGGTGAGTATCAGTAAAAGTGAGAAGACTGGGGGCAGTGGCTCACGCCTGTAATCCCAGCTCTTTCGCAGGCCGAGGCAGGCAGATCACCTGAGGTTAGGACTTCAAGACCAGCCGGGCCAACTTGGTGAAACCCTGTCTCTACTAAAAATACAAAAAAATTAGCCAGGCTTGATGACAGGCGCCTGTAATCCCAGCTACTCTGGAGGCTGAGGCAGGAGAATCACTTGAACTGTGGAGGTAGAGGTTGCAGTGAGCCCAGATCACACCATTTCACTCCAGCCTGGGCAACAAGAGCGAAACTCTGTCTCAACGGAAAACCAAAAAACAGGAGAGGGTTGATTGCTGCTTCATTTGACATAATGTAAAAGCTCCTGTCATTTCCTCCTTGAAAACCTTTAACTGAAATATAATATACACACAGAAAAGGGTACATAAGTATGTAGCTGAATGCATTTTCACAAACTCACACACCATGTAATCAATACCCCAGACCAAAAAGAAAAGAAAAGAAAAGAAGCGGTCCTGATAGGATCCAGAAGCCCTCCTCGTATTTCCTTCCAGTCACTGCCCCTCATGCCAACGGTGACCGCTATCCCGACCTCCAGCAGCGTAGCCTGTTTTTTGTCAGGCTATGCTATTAATTAGTCAGGCTTTATATATTAATGTATACTTAATACATATGTTATAGATTAATATATTATGTATTATAATATATGCGAATTATGTAAAATATATTAACAAGATATATTTATTAATATATATTAATATATAAATTAATTGTAATATATAATACTATAATGTATAACATGATACTGTAAATCATATATAGGATATTTAAATATACTGGAATACTATATATAATAAATGGAAGAATGCAGAACACACTCTTTGGCCTGGCTTCTTTCACTCATACTGCGTCTGTGAGAGTCCTCCATGCCGTTGCATGCTGTTTGAGATTGCTCATCGATCCTCTACCGTCTAACTATTTTAATTTGACATTACGCTTGTGAATAGCCATTATTTTTCCTTAGAGGGATGAGAGTGGTTAAGGCACAGAATTGGGAACCAGGATATCTGTGTCGAAAGCTCAATTCTTCTACTTACTAAACAATCATTTTGGGTAAGTTATGCAAGCTTTCGTTGTCTTACCATTTTCATCCGTCAAGTGGGGATAATAACATCTTTCTTGTAGGATGGGTCCTTAACGAGGTACGTATTAGCTTTCAGTAATATGTGTAAAGCCTTTAGAGTATCTGGCATATGCACAGCAGTGTGTGAGTAAGCTGTTATCGGTTCTCTAACTAGTGCTTCATTTTCCTCCTTCCCTTTTGCTTCAGTCTCTGGGCGCGGAATGGAGGAATAATGTTTGCTAACTCATCAGCAGTAGGGGAGAGGCGCTTCTGGCAGAAACAAAAGAGGTTCTTGACATCATTTGCCTTTTGCTCCTACTTCATTAATTTTAGACGTAAGTATATACATTTAATTTTCAGTGGCTTATCGTTAATTAAAAACTGTAATTACTCACTGGAGAAATAGTAAATATTAACATGTAGCATATGGTGATGAAAATTTAATTTACTGTAACTGTATCTCCTCACACAATCATACAGAGAAGTATTAGCTATAAGAAACTCCACACTTTCGCTTTAATCCACTTTCTTGACCCATTATTTACTATTAGTGTTGACAGCATGGAACTACCTTTGCAGTATTTATGATCTGAAGTATTTTATGGAAATAGTGGAGAGGACGAGGTGGTACCAAAACCTGAAAAGTTATTGAAATATTTGCCGCCTTCCCTTCACCTCCTCACCTCCACTCACCTGTTCTTCACCTGCCACTCCCACCCCATCTCCCAACTCCTTACACCCTTCAGGGTGAGCTGGGAACGATAGTGCAGCCCCATTTAGCTACAAAAATAACACACTATTAAACGCTAAATAGTCTTAGTATAGTTTTGATATCGTGCCAACTGGTATCACACGTAGGAAAGAGAGTCTTACAGACTTCAAAAAGGTTTATGTAAAACATAATTTTTTAAAACAGGGCATTAGAATATGTATAGATATCATTTAAATTGGACATTAAAATTTTCAAGGATAGCAGCAGGGTGGGGTCTAGGGGAGGGACAGCATTAGGAGAAATACCTACTGTAGCTGATGGGGTGATGGGTGCAGCAAACACCGTGGCTCGTGTTTACCTGTGTATCAAACTGCACGTTCTGCACATGTACCCCAGACCTTAAAGTATAATAATAATAATAATAAAGAAAAAAAATTTTAGAATATAGCTTAATGTTTTGTTTCTTCTGAAAACTTAGTTCTGTAAAAAAGTTCTAAATGCCATCAGGTGCTATGATTTTCTAGAAAAGCAGTTTAAGAAATTTCGGCATAAATTGCACTGCTGTTCTCTTTTGCCTTTGTTTAAGACACGTGTTTGATTTCTCATTTTTATTGGTAAAAATGTGTGAAAACAGAATTTCTAGAAGGCACAGGATACAGATATTATAAAACCTTAGTAGCTTAGAGTTCCTTATTTTATAGAGGAATTCTTAACCAGTTTCTCACATATAAAATTGCGAACAATGCTTTGATTTTAGGGTTTGTGTCAAAATACAAATCACTGAACATTTCTGTCAAAGTGAGTAACTACTTTGTCCCTATTAGCTCCTCATGCTGTGAGGAAGTGAGTGCGCATACAGACAGGTGACACCAGTAAACTTAGTTTTGAGTAAATTTTTCTATATAAGACAAACGTTAAATATTTGAATAAGTCCAGTTGCATAGAAATCAGCCCACACATGGAAAAATGTAATCTTACTACATAATGTAACTGTGTAGAGGTCTCATGATTATAGCCCGGGTCCTTTTGAGTACTTCAAGGTGAAATTAGATTAGTGATATTAAAAGCATGTTTGGGGGTTATACACTTCTTCTTTGCTCCACACTCCATCTTTCTCAAACTATCTTCTCAGCTAATGCTTATGTGAGTTGGATGAATGAAACCTAGCAGATCCACCCTAAGGGAACATTACTGGATTAGTTTCAGAAGAGTTAGGGAAGGGTGATTGTTTTAGTCCATTTTGTGCTCCCATAATAGAATGCCTAAGACTGGGTAACTTATACAAAATAGAAATTTATTTCTCACAGTTCTGGAAGCTGGGAAGCCCAAGATGAAGGAACTGAAAGAGTTGGTGTGTAGTGAGGACTGGGTCTGCACTTGCAAGATGGCACCTTGAATGCTGTATCCTCCAGAGGCGGGGAATGCCATTCCTCACATGGCAGAAGAGTGGAAGAGCAAGAGAGAAAACTCACTCCCGAAAGTCCTTTTAAGAAAAGCATTAAGCTTGCCCATGATGCTGAAGCCCTCATGATCTAAGCACCTCTTAAAAATCCTATTTCCTGTGCGGTGGCTCACACCTGTAATCCCAGCACTTTGGGAGGCCGAGGCGGGTGGATCACGAGGTCAAGAGATCGAGACCATCCTGGTCAACAAGGTGAAACCCCGTCTCTATTAAAAATACAAAAAATTAGCTGGGCATGGTGGTGCACGCCTGTAGTCCCAGCTACTCAGGAGGCTGAGGCAGGAGAATTGCCTGAACCCAGGAGGTGGAGGTTGCGGTGAGCCGAGATCGTGCCATTGCACTCCAGCCTGGGTAACAAGAGCGAAACTCCGTCTCAAAAAAAAAAAAAAAAAAAAGA
>CAUYOR010032397.1:0-10310 GCA_963573925.1 Callimico goeldii
GAGATCGAGACCATCCTGATCAACATGGTGAAACCCCGTCTCTACTAAAGATACAAAAAATTAGCTGGGCATGGTGGCGCGTGCCTGTAATCCCAGCTACTCAGGAGGCTGAGGCAGGAGAATTGCCTGAACCCAGGAGGCGAAGGTTGTGGTGAGCCGAGATCACACCATTGCACTCCAGCCTGGTTAACAGCAGTGAAACTCCATCTCAGAAAAAAAAAAAAGAAAATGCCAATAAAATCAATACATATTTTTAAGCCAGTCCAGGACAAAAGAAAAGAAGGAAACTAAAAACAAGACATTAAGTATGAGAAAGGAGATAAAACTACAGTGTGGAGGTGATGTTAAACATTGTATTCACGTTTGTGCTAACCATTTTGGAAATTTCAATGAGAAATGGGCAATTTTCAGTGAATATGTCATCGTAAATGTTTTAAGGCAAGAGAAAAAAATCTGAATAGATCCTACAATAATGAAAATATCTAGGAGCCCTCAAGAAATATTTGGTTTAAATTGCATTTCAGGTGGCTGCTTATCAAACCTTGAAGTATCAAATAATTATGTTATCTAAATTGGACCAGATGTTAGAAAATATGTAAGATTTAACAGGTGGCTGCTTATGTAGCCCTTATACCTTAATCTGATAAAATAGCATATATTTAAAAAGAGAGAAAGCCAGAAGGTACAATTCAGGGAAAATTTATTTTTTTCCATTTGGCCAAAGTAAGAGTACATTCAAGGGAATTGTGAGAGGTAAGAGTGGAAAAAGAGGTTGGAGCTATATTTTTATGCTGTGATTGAATTACAGTGTGTGATAAATTGCTCTTGTTTGGGTAGAATACCATTTAACATTTTGAATTAATTGGCAATTGGATTAATCTTAATTAAAAAAAATCTGAGAGTGGTGTAAAGGATGGATTACAGAATAGATAAAGGGTGATAAATCAGTTGGCTATGGCAGAATTGCAGGAAGAAATGGAAATAGACCACAGAAAACCGAAGCTGACGTTTTGAGTAGTATTTCAGAATCAAAATCTGGATTTTGTCAACTGAATAGATGTGTAGGAATCAAAGATGAGTAGACTACATGAACTTAATTTTTGATTTGTCTCTCATTTTTGTTTGTAACATTAGTGTGTATGCATGTATGTATGTGCCAGGTAATTAATATGCTGTGTCTCTTACCTCCATTCTGCTGCCTAGGCTTTTGCCATAGTGCTGGAGTTCCCTCACTTCTCTTTTCTGTAGCCCTTTTATATCACTGCTGTCTTTCAGCTATGTTTCCTTCCTCAAGCAGAAAGAAGATGGCAGGATCATATAGTAGTTGACTAGAAGCTGTGGATTTAGTGCTGGGATAATATCTACTATATCTGTGCATATGGTAGTTGACTAGTGCTAGGATGATACCTAGTTCCATTACTTATGAAGATAAATGACCTTACTTCATCTATAAAATGTTTTATCAATAGTACCCTTCTTATATGGTTTTATGAGTATTAAATTATGCATTTCTAAAGACATTAGAGCAATATAAAGAATATGGTATGGGCTCAATAAGCAGTGGTGGTGGTAGTTAATAGAAGGCCATCTAGTGCTGAAGAAAATAGTGAATATCACTGATGAAAGTAAGGAAGGTTTTCCATATAAAAAAGCTTCGGTTTTTGGAAATGTGTGTTTTAAGTATTTCTGAGATTACCAGATAGAAATTCCAGCCAGATGTTGGAATTATGCACTGGCAGTTGGGAATAAAGTCATATTGAGGGAGATAAGGTTTGGAGTTATTATGTAAAACTGGATAATTAAAGCACTGGAATAGATTGGATTGACAGAGGGGAAAATCTTTTGAGATATGCCTATCTTTAGTGACAAGAGAAGAGACAACCAATAGAGGTTGGAAGAAACCTTAAGAGAGTAAGTCCTATGACACAAGCGGGGAAGTTTCAGAATGGGTGCAGAAAAATCAGCCAGACTCGTCCAGTTCTCCATCAGGGTGCAGGATCAAGGTGAAAAAGAGAACCCGTTGCAGGAACTTTTCATGTGCAGACTCTGCCTCAACATATTTTTAGGAGAAACTGGAGACAGACTGACCTGAGTAACCAAGGTGTTGGAGCAGCTCACAGACCAGAACCCTGCATGTTTTCCAAAGTTAGGTGTACTGTTAGATACTTTGGCAACAGGAAAAATGAAAAGACTGCCGTCTGCTGCACAATTCAAGGGGCCAAGGCAGAAGAAATCCTGAAGAAAGATCTAAAGGTGCAGGAGTGTGAATTAAGAAAAAATAACTTCTCAGATACTGGAAATTTTGGCTTTGGGATCTAAGAACACATCGATTTGGGTATCAAATATGACCCAAGCGTTCTGTGTGGTGCTGGATAAGCCAGGTTTCATCATTGCAAATAAGAAGTGCAGGACAGGCTGCACTGGGGCCAAACAGAATCAATAAAGAGGAGGCCATGTGCTGATTCCAGCAGAAGTATGATGGGATCATCCTTCTTGGCAAAAAAATTCTCATTTCTACCCAAGAGGCCAGTAAAAAGTGTTCAGTAAAATGTTTAAAAAAAAACTCAGCCAGCAGCCAGGATTGAACTGTGAAAACAGTAGGAAATTGGTTGTTGAGAAAGCATTAATGACCATTGAGAAATCAGCCTCAGCTGGGCATGGTGGCGCATGCCTGTAATCCTTTGGGAGGCTGAGGCAGATTTCTTGAGTCCAGGAGTTTGAGGCCAGCCTGGGCAACATAGCAAAATGCTCATTTCTACCAAATAGATAGATAACCTTCATTTCTACTAAATAAATAAGCAGACAAGCAGGGCTTGGTGTTAATGCTCCTATACTCCCAGCTACTCAGGAGCTGAGGCAGTTGAACCTGGGAGGCAGAGGTTGCAGTGAACCAAGATTGCACTACTGCGCTCCAGCCTGGGTGACAGAGTGAGACTATGGCACCCCTCTCCCCTCCAAAAAGAATCAGCCTCATAATAACCAGTTTCTCTGGATTAAGGAGTAAGAGCTTCTCAAGAATTGCTATTTTTTTTTTTTTGAGACGGAGTTTCACTCTTGTTACCCAGGCTGGAGTGCAATGGCACGATCTCGGCTCACCGCAACCTCCGCCTCCTGGGTTCAGGCAATTCTCCTGCCTCAGCCTCCTGAGTAGCTGGGATTACAGGCACATGCCACCATGCCCAGCGAATTTTTTGTATTTTTAGTAGAGACGGGGTTTCACCATGTTGACCAGCATGGTCTCGATCTCTTGACCTCATGATCCACCCGCCTCGGCCTCCCAAAGGACAATTTTTTAAAGAAGTAAAATTGTATTTGCGGATTGCATGTGTTTTTCGTAAAAATTCAAAGCAGTCCACAAAACAACTAGTAGAACTAATAAGTTAATTTAACAATGTTGCAGAATAGAGGGACAATATATAGGAATTTGTTATTTGTTACTTGTGGAAAACAAGTAGAATGTTTAAAAATTTCATTTATAATAGCAACACAAATTTGATAGCAACAATGAATCACAATGCTCCTGACCTCCTGGCCAAGGAGGATTAGGTCATTGCCTCATTCATCTGAGAACCACTCCTTGAGCCCTAAACACACAGCAGTGTCTTGTAGAGGAACAGCAATTACGACTTGAAATGCTTCTCTCTGCAGTCCTTGCTTTCCTGATTTCCTGTCAATAAAGAAGTACATACTTAAAGGGGGCAGGAAACTAAAGCTTTCAGATCGCTCATGTCTCTTCTTTAGCTTCCATATTCAACAAATATTTCACAATACACTTTGGTTTTGCTGCTTTTCTCCCAACAAGGACAATGCCATAGAAGATTCAGGGTACTTTTCCACCTTCTGTCAGGGCTTTTGTCTTTTTAACTTCCCATTGTTAAAAATGACACAATTCAAGGAGCTCAAGCTCTTTGAGTTGGAGTCTACCTCAAGTGCCTCTCTGAATATGCTACACAAAGGAGACAGTTTCCTTAGCAACAGGAATGTGACGAGAAGAAAAAAAAACATGGAAATATTTGCTCCCTACCTCCCTCCCCAGTGCCCTTCACCCTGCTGTTTGCCAAGCACAGAAACCACACTTTTGACAAGAGTTCAGCTCCTGATTGGTTTAACCATTGACTACAAGACCAGCTACAAACCACTTGCTCTATTTTTCATTGATGAAACCAGTTCAGCTGTGGCATGGTCATTTTCTCATTACTGCCTTTAGCTGATCTTTTCTATATACTTAAGTAGAGAAAGGGAAATCGGGTTTTACAAAGTGTGTGTGTGTGTGTGTGTGTGTGTGTGTGTGTGTGTGTGTGTGAGAGAGAGAGAGAGAGAGAGAGAGAGAGAGAGGTGGGTGGGAGTATGGATGTGACTGTTTAGATAAGCAGATTTTAAGTGACTGATAGTATTTATTTTTACATTTATTTCCAGTCTCTGAAATTTGTGTATAAGATACATTTTAAACTCTGGCAGGAGGCAATGACATGTTTAGTGACCTCTATGAAAAGTAATGTATTAATTTGGCAGCACTTATGACACACTTATTAAGTGTGCTTCTGAATAAGACCCATGAGCTCAATATGGTTTTCTCTCTATATTAAAAATTGGCAAGACAAACATAGGTATGTGGACACACAGATAGAAGAATCTATTGAGGTCTAAATCCAGGGACATTATTCAGCAATATGGAGATCAACAGATATGATTTCAAGTCCTCAACACTCACTATGCCTAGGAAACCAATACACCCACATCATTTGGGGTCCAAAGCACAATCTCTTCCCAATGCAATTCCTTCCTTTTTCTGTATCTTTTCCATCCTCAGAACAATGACAGAGAATATGCATATATAGTTGTTGATTTCTAAATTATTCTGCTGCTGAGCTTGTCAGCTATTGAAGGATATTTAGTGTGTTGCAGAGTTGCTCTCTTTTTGGTGGGGGGGGCAATTGAGCCACGTGTTCAGCTTCAAACTTTAGGAATCTATGAGTTTGCCAATATATTTACTATGTCTTATTCAGGAAGGAGTCTTCTGCATAAGAAGAAAAAAACAAAAGAATTAGTATCTGCCATTTTTTTCCTTTTTCTTTACCTCTCTCTCTCTCTCTCTCTCTCTCTCTCTCTCTCTCTGTGTGTGTGTGTGTGTGTGTGTGTGTGTGTGTGTGTTGTGTGTGTATGACTTAGACAACTGAAATTTATTTTCTCACGGTAGCCGAGGCTAAAAATTCATTATTAAAGCATTGACACGTTTGATTCCATCTAAATCCTCTCCTTGGTTTGCCAATGTCTGCCCATTCTTTCTAAACTGAAGAATTAAAGAAAAATATTAAGTGTGGAAAACCAATGTGCTATGCCAAAATGTTCTTATAATGTTGCCAATAAACATAAACACTTTGGATTATTTTACCACCAACTAGCATTAACCAAAATAGAAACAGTGATCCTTGTGGTGAGAATGACAGTATACCTTCAGGAGATAGGTGGCATATATGAAGCATCACATTTTATCTTTATGTGTATTTATAAATGGATCTTAAAACCTTAAAAATGACATGCCAGGGTTTATTCAAGAGGCTGTAAAAACACAAAAAAAAAATCCCAAAACTTTCCTTTTTTCCCCCTTGTTGTGGTTGTTGGTTTGTGGCGACAATACCTGACTGTAAATTATGTGAATCAGTAATGCCAGCTCTCAGCATCCCTGGGAGCTGTCTTCCTGTCTTAGCTCACACTGGTGGCCCTCAGGGTCTGTGACATTGTCTTGAAGGCTGAATACTTGAATTCTGTCCATTTGCCTGGTGGTGACAGCCAGCACTTCTAGGATGACAACTGCCATCTGGCTCTTTCTGCTAGATTTGTAGCAGAAGCCTTGGTTGACTTTGGGGGATGTGAGATTCTCCAGGGAAGGAAGAACCTCTTTGAAATCACCACAGATGGCTTTATTTGGGGAGCTAACAGGCACAGAAGTAGAAGGAGGAGGTAAAAAAAAATCAGATGGGAGTTCAATGTCTGCTGCTCTTAAAAGAACTTAAGACGAACTTCATTGATTGATCAGGACTCTGTTGTGCACATGGGAAAATCTGGAGGCATTGTGAAAGCAAACTGAAACTTTAAAGACTTTGAAATTAAAAAGCCCATCATAGCACTGTGGATATTAGACTTTTCTAAGGAAAAGTGTGAATGTGATGTAAATTAGACATGGGAAAAAATGCATTTTCATGGTTCCTAAATCATTGTTTCTTAAGAGATGTCCCTCCCACATTAGGTTTGACAGGGTGGTGAAGCCGCTTGTAAAAAATGCAGATAAATGGATCTTCCTGAATTTCTGAGGTCTGGGCACCACCTTCCAAAAAGACTACTCAGTTTTTGTGGGAAGAGTATATTTCTCCAGTCTCTTTCAAAAGCACTTTTTTCCCGACTAACAGATTCTAATGTTAAGGCAGATCCACTTTTCTAAAATGCATTCTCAAGCAATTAATATGCCATTAATATTTCAGAAGCACTGGCCTAAAGCTAATCTACTTTCAGAATTTTTCTGAGTTTTATTTTCTTCCCTATGTTCAAAGGAATCCAAGTTGGCAAGTATACCCCTGAGTTCAAATCAAGGGCAAATTTTCTTCCACTTTTTTTTTTTTTTTGAGACGGAGTTTCGCTCTTGTTACCCAGGCTGGAGTGCAATGGCGCGATCTCGGCTCACCGCAACCTCCACCTCCTGGATTCAGGCAATTCTCCTGCCTCAGCCTCCTGAGTAACTGGGATTACAGGCACACGCCACCATGCCCAGCTAATTTTTTTGTATTATTAGTAGAGACGGGGTTTCACCAGTTGACCAGGATGTTCTCGATCTCTTGACCTCGTGATCCACCCGCCTGGGCCTCCCAAAGTGCTGGGATTACAGGCGTGAGCCACCGCGCCCGGCCTTCTTCCACATTTTAAAAGGCATCTAGGTTGTCAGGAACACTGTTAACAGCAAATGTTTGGTTTCTCTATATTTAGAGATGCATTTGGAGATGATTAAAACTACAAGGTAGGTGGGTAGGCAAGGTTAGTTATAGGCAAAGTACATGAAAAAACTGGCATCTGACTAGCAGTTTTTGACTACTTTTAACACAAAGCTACTCATAAGACCTCTGTGCCTTTAAGAGGGCTTCTTCTGGGCCAGCGCGGTGGCTCACGCCTGTAATCCCTGCACTTTGGGAAGCCAAGGCGGCGGATCATGAGGTCAGGCGATTGAGACCATCCTGGCTAACACGGTGAAACCCCGCCTCTACTAAACATACAAAAAATTAGCCAGGGTGGTGGCAGGCGCCTTTAGTCCCAGTTACTTGGGAGGCTGAGGCTGGAGAATTGCTTGAACCTGGGAGGTAGAGGTTGCAGTGAGTTGAGATCGTGCCACTGCACTCCAGCCTGGGCAACAGAGCAAGACTCTGTCTCAAAAAAACAACAAAAACAAAAGGCTACTTCCTTATATAGTAACCCCACACACATGAAGTCAGGGCCGTTCATTTGGGAACAGCCCTCCTGCACCACTTCTGCCCTGTGCCTTCATGTCCATGGAAATTACCTGTTGCTACTGTCAGCAAAGTTTTTGCTTAACTCTGTTGAAAAAAAAAAGAAAGAAAGAAACCTCTGCTTTTAAAAGGCATGTTTTAATATTCTTAGAGGGAAAAACGGTCTGAGTGGAATTAGGCCCTGGTGAGATTCTTTATTATTCAATATAAGAAGTAGAAACTAAGATAAGATGGGTTACCAGTATGGGGAAACTAGAAAGATTAGCACTACGGCCACCAGTCATCTTAATGCTGTGAGCAAAAAAGTGTATGCATAAGTTTTGTTTCTACAGGTTTAATTTCTAAATAAGGGCGGAACACCAATTTTGTAGCCAGGCAATTATTTATTCATTTTAGCAAGTATTTATTGAGCCCCTACTAGGATGGCAGACACTCGATGACATCTGAAGACACAGATCTGGTGTCATTCCACACTGAGACTGTTGACGCCATCCATCCATGGGTCCATTCAGATCTGATGTGATTTTACAACGTGTTTAAATAACAAATAAGTTTTCCAAACACAGATCTCTCAACACCAAGGTCAAAAACTTTGTAATAATTACACACACAGTCTCTCTCTCTCTCTCACACACACACACACACACACACGCGCGCACACACACACATATGGAATATATATCATTGTTCTTACACTTAAAATTTCCTTTTTTCAAGAGTCAATTGTTATTCTTTGAATATTTTCAATTAAAATTACAGAGATATTCTGTTGTGAAAAATATTCTCCTTTGTGCTAGTAAACAAGATGGGCTATATATCTTGAACATTGTTAAAATATTCGTGATTAATATCAGAAAAGTGCTGATATTATTTTTCAGTTTTTACTTATTTGCTTTCTACATAGAATCAAGAAAGTTGACTAGCATTGCCTATATATGCAGGTGTGGTACTGATACTAGTAATTGTTCCCTCAATATGAAACTTTCAGGTCCTCATATATTTTATTATAATTATCTACTTATTTCTGATTAATATTGGATTCATAGAGGGTAAAGGGCTGGGAAAGGGAAACATTCATGACCACTTACAACCATTTGATACCCGTTGCGTCAATATAGACCTCACACAGCAGATGTGCAGTCAATATTTCTTGAATAAGCAAATGACACACTTTCCTAAAATAACACTGTTAGAAAAATGTTTCAAAAAGGATAGGTCTAAAAGGATGGTTCCAATTTATTTCTAATTTTAAGACAGGCATTGTAATCCCAGCACTTTGGAAGGCCGAGGCGGGTGGATCATGAGGTCAAGAGATCGAGACCATCCTGGTCAACATGGTGAAGCCCCGTCTCTACTAAAGGTACAAAAAATTTGCTGGGCATGGTGGCGCGTGCCTGTAATCCCAGCTACTCGGGAGACTGAGGCAGGAAAGTTGGCTGAACCCAGGAGGCGGAGCTTGCGGTGAGCCGAGATCGTGCCCTTGCACTCCAGCCTGGGTAACAAGAGCGAAACTCCGTCTCAAAAAATATATATATATGTAATATATATATATTATATTAAATATTATATATATTAAATATTATATATATACAATGAATCTATAAATATATTATTATATATTATATATATACAATGCAAGTATATGAATTTAGAAGTGTAAAGAAAGACAATTTAACTTTTTTGAAATGCCTGGTTACCTTGGGACATGGTAGCTAAAACTTGAGAGATGACTTTCTCTCAGATTTGACTTTGCAGTGCCTTTGTGTAAACGTCTAATAAGTTCACCTTTCCTATTGCCTAGAAAAAGATGATTTATCAGGATAGGAGAATTGCAACAGAGAAAGAGTAATTCATGTAGAGCCAGCTGTGCAGGAAACTGGAGTTTTATTATTACTCAAATCAGTCTGAAAATTAGGGGATTGGAGTTTTTAAGGATAATTTGGTGGATAGGGTCCAGTGAGTTAGGAGTTCTCATTGGTTGGGTGGAAGATGTAATCATAAGGAGTCAAAGCTGTCCTTTTGTGCTGAGTTGCTTCCTGAGTGGGGACTACAAGACCAGGTAACTCGGTTTATCTATCTCAGTGGTGTCAGCTGATCCATTCTGTCCAGGGTCTGCAAAATATCTCAAGCACTCATCTTATATTTTACAATAGTGATGTTATCTCAGGAGCAATTTGGGCAGGTTTAGAATCTTGCAACCTCCAGCTACATGACTCCTAAAACCATACATTCTAATCTTGTGGTGAATTTGTTAGACCTGCAAAGGCAGTCTAGACCCCAGACACAAAGAGAGTTTTTTTTTTTGGGGGGGGGAAGGGCTGTTATCATTTTTGTTTAAAAGCTAAACTATTAAATTCCTCCAAAAGTTAGTTCAGCCTAAGCCCAGGAATGAACAAGGACAACTTGTAGGTGGGAAGCAAGATGGATCACTTAGATCAGGTCTCTTTCACCGTAGTAATTGTCGTAGTCATTTTTGCAAAGACGGTTTCATTTGGGGTAGCTAAAACAAATTAGGTCAACATGATTGTATGTTTAGAAGATCCCATCATATCAGCCCAAATTCTCCTGAAACTGATGAGCAACTTCAGCAAACTCTCAGAATACAAAATCAATGTGCAGAAATCACAAGCATTCCTATACACCAATAACAGACTAACAGAGAGCCAAATCAAGAACGAACTGCCATTCACAATTGCTACAAAGAGAATAAAATACCTAGGAATACAACTAACAAAGGATGTAAAGGACCTCTTCAAGGAGAACTACAAACCACTGCTCAAGGAAATAAGAGAGGACACAAACAGATGGAAAAACATT
>CAUYOR010032398.1:0-22378 GCA_963573925.1 Callimico goeldii
GAAACCTAACTACACAAACCAATTTCAAATACTCAAGATGACTTTGTAGTGTTTAATACAATTCAGTTCGTAGTTAAGGGCACAAGACAACATTTAACAAAAATAATCACATCAATTGACCTAGAAATCAAATGCAAATAGATATGTATACTATCTCCAAAATCTGTCTTTAAAGTGAACATTAACCATTTATTCAAAGTTATACAAGAACCTGAAGGATTAAAGTCTCCTGTGACATAAAGGCATTTCAAATAGTTACACGTCTCAGCTGAGCAGGAGAGAGGGTGAGAGAATAAGTGAGTAGGCCCCATTGGGCAGCTAGACAGTAATTATAATGTAGATTGATTTGTATAATAAAACACAGTTTGAAAGATTTTGTTACAGGGAGCACAGTCTGTTGAAGATTTTTTTAATGTTTTTTTTTAGATTAACGGCTGGAAATGAAACATCTAATAAAACTATAAGAGGTTTAGAGATTTTTCCATTGGAAATGTGCATTTTGGTTTTTAATTTTTTTGTTTTTGCATTCACTAGCATACTCTTATACTTCATTTTAAAAAATCAACTGAATCTAATATTCCTTGTAGCAAAACATGTTCCTCATTTCATACCTTTTCTTGTCTCTTCCATGCCAGCATTTCTCCACCCCCATGTACACTTTTTATTTCTTCATCAATGTTTGAAAGCCAGTGATTTTTGTGTGACCAGGATTTTTTTCTTAGAAATGCATTTATAATTTACAGATTGCCTGTCTTGGAAACAAATATTTTTTGGTATGATCAACCCCTCACCTGAATTTTGTAGTAGAAATCCTGCATTTGTTGTTGTGAGTGTGTTAAATTGATAATAAACCAAACTATTTGATAGCTAAAGCAGATTGTTTTGGGTGGGGAGAAAATCCCTACATCAGAATGTTTATATTTGCCTAAATATGTCCTTAATAACACATATGTTTTAGATCTTGCTAATATAGTGATTGTAAACCAGGAAAACAATTAGACTCAAATCAATGATGTTCTTGCTCTTGGTGTTCATGAAAATATATCAAAGACTAAAATTGTCCTGTGTTTCTTGTGTCAAGGTGTGCGTGTGTGTGTGTGTGTGTGTGTGTGTGTGTGAAGTCTTAAATGTTTTATTTGTCTACAGCTAATCTGTTTATTTTAATATTGTATGTACAGTGAGAGTAATGTCATGTGTTTGCATTCTTTGTGAATTAAAAGTTCTCACTTGTTTTTGTAATAACAAAACCAGTAATATTTTCCTGTCTTGACAGCTTGGTTTTATAGTAGAAAGTATATTAAAAACTGAAATAAATTAGCAGTGGAATTAAAAAAAACTTTTTTTTTGTTTTTCTGACATCTTTAGAGCTGTACTCTGTTGAAGTGATTCTCAGCTGAATGTTATGTCTGTTGTAACCTCGATAAACATTCCACTTTTCTTATTTATTGGTGGCATCTTTTCTAAATGTGTTAAATCTTGTGATTATTTAAATAAAGTACCATGGTAATTAAAAGTGACAATGTATATGAGAATTCCTTGCATAACAGATTAAAGAATTTGTACACAGGGCAAACTTGCTGTAACAAAACCCTTGGTCTAGGTGATGCCAGTATTTTACTCCTTAGAAGTATACTCATGATTTTAAAAAACGATGAAATGGATCAGAAACTATACTTTAAAATCCAAACCTTCAAAACTGAATGTTTTCTTCTACCAACTTTTCTTCTAGGTCCTAAAAATATTAAGGATTCCCAATATGGGAGAAAATGCAAGCCAATATTATATGATAAAATACACATTTAAGCTCCACAGAAATTAGTTTGGAAGAGGTTTTTGAAAAATTAAGAAGGGAAAGTTCCAAATGGTTATACAGGAGTCTGCTCAGTTTCCTGGCCATTCACACAGGACTAACGCTGTACCTTAAATTAGAGCAACAAACTTGACTGTCCGTCCATGTATACACGTAAAGGACAAAGGGCTTCTGCAGTCAAGCGCTGCATTCCACTCGGCTGCCTGGTGGGTGTTGAGCAGGAAGGCCTCTCTTGCACCACCTCCTCCACTCCAGTTCAGCTCTTTCACGTCTCCGTTAGGAGGACATGGTTTCTTCCCACACAGATCACATGGGATGGTGAATCATATTCATGAAAAACGCTCATGGTACTGGTAATTTGGGAAGTTTTATTTACTGGAAAGTTTCTTTCAAGGGAACTTTTCTGCAAGACCAAGCAATTTATGTATTTTTTTGTCTGTGGTAAATTACAATTTACATTGGCACAAAAAACACATGGTGACTAATCTACTTTGCTCTAGGACAAAGAAAATGTTTTATCCTCACAAATCCAGTTAAGCCTTCATTTTATTTCTAAAAGTTTAAGGAAGTTCTAGTCTACACATTTTAAAAATGAAAGCAGTTAAATTATGTAAACATTATTTACATTAGTTTATAAAAATAGATTTGAGTTTAGGAAAAGTTGAACAACTAGCAATTTTCACATCAGTTATTAGGTATAATGAATTCCTTGATTTTTCAAGGCTGACCCTGTTTCCTTGGTTAACAATGTCAAGTTAGGCCCTACAGGAAAAAAAAATGTAAGGGATTCTTTATCTGTCTCCAACTAGGTAAGATACTCACTAAAAGATATTAAGCTTAAAAAGTAACATCCTAAAATTTCTGGAGATTCTGGTTGCCGTAACCTTGTTACTATAGTCTGTTAGTTTGCACTATTAAAACTAATTGTTCTGGAGAAAACCTACCTGCAGTGTATGAGGCTGTTACTGGAGTAGCAGATGTTAGCTGATTTAACGTACTTGGAACCAACTGAAAAACCCATATAAAATGCTAAAAATCCAATACAGTCAAAGCAACTAAATGACATTAGGAAAATAACTTTCTAAAGGGGGTATTGTTTTTTAAGTTTGCTATTTTGTTTTCATATTTGGGCAAAACTTTGTAGCATAGCATTCCCTTATGCATGGTTCTCAAATGCACTGGGATAGAAGAAAATAAGGAAAATGTAGTATCTTGGTTACTTTTGCTGTCAAAAGCTATATTTATTCCATTTAAAGAGCTATTATTCTGAGGTTGTCCTATGAAAAAAATGGTGATAATACAGTGATTTATTTAGATTACTTGGGAAGGTAAATTGGTAACACTATGGACCAGTAGTAATATTTTGGAAATATTACTACTGGTTCATAAAATACAAAATTCTGGGAACCACTGCCATGTAAAAGTCCAGTTTTGCATGCTGTTAACAAATGTTATATGGGAAAAAGTTTCTGTTGCCAAACCTCTGGGAAATGACAGTACAGAATTTCACATAGTCACATGCATCAATGGCAAGCACGCCTTCATCCCCCCAAGTTTTTTTTTCTTGAGCTCCATAGTATATATATTTTTCTCATTAAGCTTCAAAACCAATAGCGGTTTCTCTTTGCAGCAAATATACATTAAAGTAGAGTCTCTGTACATCCAAGGGTTCTGGGCCCTGGCTTGCCCCTTGTCCCTGAGCCTCCCTGGCCAAACCCAACAATAAATAAAGTGTTATTGCTCTGCAGGGCATAGAGGCAGTGCTCTCCTACCCGCTGAGAAGGCTGGGTGGGAACTGATGGGGAAGCCTTGGCAACCCCAGGGGTCCAGGGGCTGGAGACTGCTTGGAGTTATTGCTTCAAGGAGGGCACTAATGCCCAATGCAAATGATGAGAAGAGGAGCAAAGTGGGTAGGGGCCTTTGCTCTCCAAGTCCGGCTCTGCTCTGGAGAGGGGTAGGATTAAGCAGCAGCAAAAGCATCACTCACTGTGGCCTCCATCTCCTTCCTTCCCTGAGATAGACTTCTGCCTCCCACACATCCCCTGCAGCCCCCTATGGCTTCCAGTAGGTCCCCTACACTCTGGGAGCACATTTTGGCTTGCAAGGGCCAGCACTGTGCCCAGAGCCTGTACACAACGTTCCCAGCTTCTTACATGCCCTAGGAAGGGGGCAGAGACGGTGTGGGGCCTGCTCCCAGGGACTGATGGCATTGCCCTGGCCATGCCAGCAGGCTGTGGCACTGCCCAGACCCAAACTCTGCCCCAGCCCTTGGGGCTTGCCCCATGCTGGGCAGGTCCTGCCAGAACGCCCACCAGTTCCATCCCTTGCCTCAGTCCATCATGGCCTTGAGCATCTCCAAGAACAGCTTGTGCATGGGCGCCTTGCTCTCCAGTTTCACCCTATAGAGATGGGCCCGCTGTCTGGTGGAGGAGCAGTAGTGTGAGCAGCAGCCTGCCCGGCCAGTTTTGTACTCCAGCAGGGCATTGTACAGGGCTGCTCACAGCTGTTCCACAGCCTCGGCATTTTCGATGTGCAGTCTGAATTGGCAAGGGCCGGGGCCTTCAGGAAGATGTACTCCTCTTTCTCCAGCCAGAGAGCCTGCAGTCGCTGCACCAGCTGCAGCAGGGCAGCCCCGATCTCCCCTAGACCTGCTGCCGGAGCCCCCTCTTCATCCAGGATTAAGTCCTCAGCAAAGGCCAGCTCATCCTGCTGTGGCAGAGAGCGCTGGGCCACACCCAGCACCAGCACCTCCATCCACACGCTCTGCAGGACTGACAGCTGGTCAGACAGCGACAGCGATGAGAAGCCTGGTATGCTCTTGGCCCAGCTGACGGTGACCACAATCTCCCGATCAAAGAGGTGTCAGAGGGTAGCCATGGCTGGGAGGTGCCCATCAGGGCCTGCGGGGTCAGGCATGGCATAGAGCTTCTCAGGCTCAACCACCAGCAGATGAGACACCAGTGCATTCAGTGCATTCACTGGGGCTGCCTTCCGAGGTCCTCCAGCTACTACCAGGGGCCCAGCAGGGAAGGGGCCTGGGAAGGGCAGCGGGTCCACCTCTGGCCACTGCTTGTACTTCTGCTGCCCATCCCAGATGCGGTCCTGGTGCACTCTCTCACTGAGCATGCCCACCCGCAGGCACTTGGTGAAGCGGCAGGCCTGGCAGTCCTTGCCTCTCCAGTTGGCGATCTCACACTCATTGGAAGCTGGACAGCTGTACTCGATGCTCCCCTGGATGGTCCTCTTGAAGAAGGCTTTGCAGGCCTCACAGGATGCCACACCATAGTGGTATCTGGAGGCCACGTTCCCATAGGCCAGGCAGAGGTGCTTGGGCAGGGAGCTGAACACCAACTTCCCACCACCCTGCTTGCCAGGCCCAGCCCCTTCCCCATCCTCCTCTTCCTTATGGCCTGGGAGGCAGCAGTGGGAGCTGAACCAGGGGGCAGGGCTACAGGAGGCTCGGCCTCCATCTCTGTGGAACCCTTTGGACTGTTGGGGCTGGCCGGCTCTGCCTTGATGTAGAGAGGCTCAATGCCCACCACCTGGCTAGACATGGCATTGGCCACCTCAGGCTCCTGCAGGCAAGAAGGCTGAGGGGCAGGGAATGCCAGGCTGAGCCGACCCCTTCTCCAGCGCCTCCTCCGGCCACGTCGCCCCACTGCGCCACATCCCCTCACTCCGCGGTGCCTCCCGGCTGCTTGTAGGACACAAAAAGACATCGTGGCCGCTTCCTACTCTGCTTCCTCCAGCTGACCCATGTCATTGTGCTCCCGCAGCACCGCCATCACCATGTGGCATGTGATTCTGTAGTTGCCATCCAGGCCTGTAACCTCCATAGCATTGGTCAACATTCTTGTTAGTCTCAGATGGGCAGGTGATGCACTTGACCCTGAGGACATCAGGTACCAGGCCCGCCAGCCGCCACTGACGCTGGAGCCACAGCTGCATCCCAGTCGTGGCTCTCTGGCAGCAAGTGACTGGACACCCCAGACCAGGCCCGATCCTCCAGCTGCGTGGATCCTAGGTCCAGACGCCCAGGCGACAAAGTCAGGCCATCGGCCGCACTAGCAGTCTCATCCTGTGGATGTAGAGTGCTCAGCGCCAGGGCCCAGGATCCTGAGGGATGTCCGA
This sequence comes from Callimico goeldii, assembly GCA_963573925.1. Lineage (NCBI taxonomy): Eukaryota > Metazoa > Chordata > Mammalia > Primates > Cebidae > Callimico > Callimico goeldii. Next base: position 5,942 of record CAUYOR010032398.1, read on the forward strand.
GAGAAGCGGATTCTCAGGTAAGGCGGGCTGTGCACTCTGCGACCCTGACACCATGCAAGGGAAGCTCACTATCCCCCCGCCAGTGCCAGATGTGCACAGAGGTGACAGCAGGTGGAGGAAGAAGCGCCCTGACTCTCCCTGTCTCTCCTGCGACCTGACACTAGCCAGACAGACTCCAGGGCCAGAGCCTCAGTGCTGAAGCCCAGCCTCGCGAAGCCATTCCAAATTGCTGTGCTACAGGCATGAGCCGCTGTGACCAGCCCTATCATTTTTTTTTTCTGTTTTTATTTTGAGATTAGGTCTTGCTCTGTTAACCAGGCTGGAGTGCAGCCGCGTAGCCACAGCTTGCTACTGCCTCAACCTTTTGTGCTCAAGCGATCCTCCCACCTCAGCCTCTTGAGTAGCTGGGTCCACAGGTGCACCCCAGCATGCCTGGCTAATTGTTTGTGTTTTGGGTAGAGATGAAGTTTTGCCATGTTCCCCACTCTGGTCTTAAACTTTTGAACTCAATTGATCTGCCTACTTTGGCCTTTTAAAATGCAGTTTCAGGCTTGAGCCACTGTGTCCAGCCTTTTCTCTCTCTCTCTCTCTCTCTCTCTCTCTCTCTCTCTCTCTCTCTCTCTCTCTCTCTCTTTTGTATTTGCTTTGTTACCCAGGCTGGAATGTAGTGACTTGATCACAGCTTGTTGCAGCCTCGACCTCCTGGGCTCAAGTGATCCTTCCACCACAGCCTCCTGAAGAGCTGGGACAACAGGTGCACACCACCATGCCTGGTTAATTTTTTTGATTTTTGTAGAGATGAGGTTTTGCTATGGTGCCTAATCTAGTCTTGGTCTCCTGTATTCAAGTGATCTGCTCTCCTCAGCCTCCCAAAGAGCTGAGTTACAGGCGTGAGCCACTGTGCCAAGCCTGTTGTACTTTTTCCTTTTTTTTTTTTTTTTGGTGGGGGGATGAGTTCTCACTGTTACCCAGGCTGGAGTGCAGTGGCGTGATTACAGCTTGCTGCAGTCTCAACCTCCAGGAATCAAGAGATCCTCCCACCTCAGCCTCTTGAATATCTGTGACAACAGATGCACACCACCTCAGCTGGCTGATTTTTTGTAGAGATGGGGTTTTGCCTTGTTACCCAGACTGGTCCCGAACTCCTGAACTCAAGTAATCTCCTTATCTCAGCTTCCCAAAGTGCTGAGTTACAGGCATGAGCCACTGTGCCCAGTCTTCCAGTCATTTCTATTATCTTCCTTTCTTTTCTTCCTTTCTCGTCTCTCTCTTTTTCCTTTTTCCTTCCTTTCTTTCTTGACTTCTTGACTTCTTTCTCCTCCTCCTCCGCCTTCTTCTTCTTTTTCTCCTCTCCTCCTCCTCCTCCTCCTCCTCCTCCTCCTCCTCCTCCTCCTCCTCCTCCTCCTCCTTCTTCTTCTTCTTCTTCTTCTTCTTCTTCTTCTTCTTCTTCTTCCTCCTTCTCCTTCTTCTTCTTCCTCTTCCTTTTTCTTCTTCCTCGTTCTTTCCTTCTTTTTTTCTTTCTCTTTGTTTGTTTGTTTCTTTCTTTCTAGGTCTCATTATTTTACACAGGCTGGAGTACAGTGGTGTAATCATGGCTCACTAAAAGCTCAACATCCTGGGCTCAAGTGATCATTAGATATTAGCCTCTAGAATAGCTGGGACCACAGGTGCACATCACCATGCCTGGATAATTTTTTGTATTTATGGTAGAGACGGGGTTTCACCATGTTGCCTAGTCTGGTGTCAAACTCCTGAACTCAGTTGATCTGCCTACTTCAGCCTCCCAAAATGCTGGACTACAGGTGTGAGACACTGTGCCCAGCCCTTTATTATTTTTTCTTTTCTTCTTGTGAGATTAGCTGTCACTCTGTTACCCAGGCTGGACAGCAGTGGCGTGGTCACTGCTTGCTGTAGATGCAACCTCCCATGCTCAAGCGATACTCCCACTGCAGCCTGTTGAATAGCTGAGACCACAGGTGCTCACCACTATGTCTGGCTAATTTTTTGTATAGACCTGGTGTTTTGTATCTGTAACAGAGATGGGATTTTAATAGAGATGGCGGTTTTTGTGATTAAGTCTTGCTCTGTTTATTCAGAAGTTTGAGCCTCTGTGCACAGTCTGGTCTCAAACTTCTGAAGTTAAGTGATACACCCACCTTTGTCTCCCAAGTGCTGGGTATGGGTGTGAGCCACTGTGCCCAGCCCTTTTCCTTCTCCTGCTCCTTTTTCTTCTTCATTTAAATTATATCTCATTCTTTTACCCAGGCTGGAGTGCAGTGGTGGGATAAGGACTTGCTGCAGCCTCAACCTCCTGGGTTCAAGTGATTCTCCCACCTCAGCCTCTTGAATAGCTGAGACCACAGGTGCACACCACCATGCTAGGCTAAGTTTTTCTATTTTTGGTAGAGATGGGGTTTTGTCACGTTGCCCAGTCTTGTCTCAAACTCCTTAAGTCAAGTCATCTGCCCACTTCAACCTCCCAAAGTGCTGGGTTACAGGCGTGAGCCTCTGTGCACAGCCCTTTCTTCTTCTTTCTTCTTTATTTCTTTCTTTTTTTTTAGATTAGTCTCACTCTTTATGTAGGCTGGAGTGATGCACCTGATCACAACTTGCTGTAGCCTCAACTTCTTTGGCTCAAGTGATCCTCCCACCTTGACTACCTTGAACCACAAGTGTACACCACCACACATGGCTAATTTTTTGTATTTTTGGTAGAGATGGTGTTTTCTCATATCGCCCAGTTAAGTCTCAGACTCCTGAACTCAAGTGATCTGTCTGCTCACCTTGGCCTCCCAAATTGCTGAATAATAGGCCTGAGCAACTGTGCTCAGCATATTATCTTCTTTCATATATGTATATATATGTGTGTGTGTGTGTGTGTGTGTGCGTGTGTGTGTGTGTATGTGTGTGTGTGTGTGCGTGTGTGTGTGTGTGTGTATGTGTGTGTGTGTATGTGTGTGCGTGTGTGTGTGTGTGTTTGTGGAGAGAGAGAGAGAGAGATGAGATCTTGCTGTTACTTAAGCTGGAGTGCAGTGGTGTGGTCACAGCTTGCTGCAGCCGTGAGCTCAACATCCTGAGCTCAAGCGACCCTCCCACCTCAGTCTCTTCAGTCGCTTAAACCACAGCTGCACACCACTATGCCTGGCTATTTTTCTGTATTTTTGGTAGAGATAAGGTTTGGCCATGTTGCCCAGTGTTGTCTCCAACTGCGGAATTTAAGTGTTCTGCCCACCTCAGCCTCATAAATTTGTGGGTTACAGGCATGAGCCACTGTGCCCAGCACCCTTTTTTTTCGAGATTAGATCTTCCTCTGTTACCCAGGCTGGAGTGCAGTGGCGTGATCACTGCTTGCTGCAGACTCAGCCTCCTGGGCTCAAGTGATCCTCCCACCTCAGCCTCTTTAATAGCTAGGACCACAGGTGTACACCACGACACCTGGTTATTTTTTGTATTTTTGGCAGAGATATAGTTTACTATGTTCCTCAGTCTTGTCTTGAGCTCCTGAAATCAAGAGATCTGCCCACCTCAGCCTTTCAAAGGGTTGGGTTACAGGCATGAGCTACTGTTCCCAGCTTTTTTGCTTCTTCTTTTGTATTTTGGTAAAATTTGGTTTTACTCTGTTACCCAGGCAAATTTTTTGTATTATTGGTAGAGATGGAGTTTGGCCATGTTGCCCAGTCTTGCCTGAAACTGTTGAACTCACATGATCTGCTTGCCTCAGCCTCTTAAAGTGCTGGGTTACAGGCCTGAGCCACTGTGCCCAGCAACTTTTTTCTAGTTCTTCTTCTTCCTCCTCCTCCTCCTCCTCCTCCTCCTCTTCTTCTTCTTCTTCCTTCTTCTTCTTCTTCTTCTTCTCCTCCTCCTCCTCCTCCTCCTCCTCTTTTTTTTTTTGGTTTTGAGATTCGGTCTCTGTAATCCAGGCTGTTTTGCAGTGGTGTGATCACCACTTTCTGCAGCCTCAATCTCCTGGGATCAAGCGATCCTCCCATCTCAGTCTCTTGAATAGCTGGGACCACAGTTGCACACCACCACGCCTGGCTTATTTTTTGTATATTTGATAGAGATGGGGTTTTGCCATGTTGCCTAGTCTAATCTCGAACTCCTAAACACAGATGATCTGCCCACTTCAGTCTCCCAAAGTGCTAATCTGTACCTAGCTCTTTTTCTTTTTTTCCTCTTGATGGTTACCCAGTGTGGTGGGCGTGCACCTGTGGTTTATGGTTACCCAGTGTGGTGGGCATGCACCTGTGGTTTACGGTTACCCAGTGTGGTGTGCAGCTGTGGTTTATGGTTACCCAGGTGTGGTGGTGTGCAGCTGTGGTTTCAGTGATTCAAGAGGCTGAGGTGAGAGGATTGCTTGAGTCCAGGAGGTTGAGTCTGCAGCACGCACTCCAGCTTGGGTAATAGAGCAAGACCTAATCTAAAAAAGAAAACAAGAGAAAAAAAAACTGGGCACAGTGGCTCACACCTATAACACAACACTTTGGGAGGCTGAGGTGGGCAGATCACTTGAGTTCAGGAGTTTAAGACCAGATTGGGCAACATGGCAAAACTCCATCTCTACAAAAAAAAAAAAAAAAAAAAAAAAGTTAGCCAGGCATGATGGTGTGCACCTGTGATCCAAGCTGTTCAGGAGGCTGATGTGGGAAGATCACCTGAACCCAAGAGGCTTCGGCTTCAGGAAGCCATGATTATGCCACTGCCCTCCAGCCAGGGCAACAGAAGGAGACCTAATCTCAAAACAAACAAACAAAAAAACAAACAAAACAGAAAAAAAAGGGCCCGGCACAGTGGCTTATGCTTGTAATCCAGCACTTTGGAAGGCATAGGAGGGCAGATCACTAGATTTCAGGAGTTTGAGACAAGATGGGTAACACGGAAAAACCCAATATCTACCAAAAATGCAAAAAATTAGACAGGTGTGGTGGTGTACACCTGTGGTCTCAGCTATTTAAGAGGCTGAGGTGGGAGGATCACTTGAACCCAGGAATTTGAGGCTGCAGCAAGTCATGATCACACTATTGCACTCCAGCCTGGGTAGAAGAGCAAGACATACTCTTTGAAAAAAAACAGGCGGGTGGGGGGGAGAAAAATAAAAAGGAAAAACGTCTGGGCACAGTGGCTCCCGCCTGTAACACAGCAGGATAGATGGCCAAAGTGGGCAGACCACTTGAATTTTTGAATTCAAAAGTTCAAGACCAGACTGGGCAACATGGCAAAACCCCATCACTACCAAAAATGGAAAAAATGTGCAGCTGTGTTTCAGCTATTCAAGAAGCTGTGGTGGGAGGATGGCTTGGGCCCAGGAGGTTGTAGGTACCACAAACTGTGTCCACACCACTGCACTCCAGTTTGGGTAACAGAGAAAGACCTACTGTCAAAACAAAACAAACAAAAGAAAACAGAAAAAAGGGCTGGGCACAATGGCTCACACCTGTAACATAGTATTTTGAAAGGCAGAGGTGGGCAGACCACTTGAATTCAGGAGTTTAAGGCCATACTGGGCAATGTGGCAAAACCCCATCCCTCCAGAAAATACAAAATATGACCCAGACATGTTATTGCTCATATGGGGGTCTCAGCTATTCAAGAGGGTGAGGAGGATCGCTTAAGTCCAGTAGTTTGAGGCTGCAGCAAACTCTGATCCGTCCACTGCATTCCAGTAACAGAACAACACCTAATCTAAAAAAGAGAGAGAGAAAGAGAAAAAAAGAGAGAAAGGAAAGAAAGAGGAAAGGAATGGAAGGGAAGAAAGATAAAGAGAGAAAGAAAGAAAGATTGAAAGAAAGAAAAAGAAAGGAAAAGGAAGAAAGATTGAAAGAAAGAAAGGAAGGAAGAAAGATAAAAGAAAGAGACCCTCATCTTTACCAAAAATACATAAATCCTGGGTTACAATTGGGAGCCACTGTGCCCAGCTGATTTTTCTTTGTTTCTTCTGTTTTGTTTTGCTTGAGATCAGGTCTTACTCTGTTACCCAGGCTGGAGTGCTGAGGCACAGCCTCCTAGGCTCAAGCAATCCTCCCACATCAGCCTCTGAATAGCTGAGACCACAGGTGCACACCACCATGCCTCGCAATTTTTTTTGTATTTTTGGTAGAGGTTAGGTTTTGCCATGTTTCCCAGTCTGGTCTCAAACTTGTGAACTCAAATGATCTGCCCACCTCGGCCTCCCAAACTGCTGGGTCACAAGCATGAGTCACTGTGCCCAGCCCATTTTTTTGTCTTTTTTTTTTTTTTGCCTGAGATCAGGTCTGGCTCTGTCACCAAGGCTGGAGTGGAGTGGTGTGATCATGGTTTGATGCAGACTCAACTTCCTGGGCTCACATGACCCTCCCACTGAGCCTCTTGAGTAGCTGGTACCAAGTGGGACACCACCATGCCTGGCTAAGTTTTTGTATTTTTAATAGAGATGGGGCTTGACCATGTTTATCATTCTGATTTGGAACTCCTGAACTCAAACCCAGGCCACAAAAAACGTTAGGTTATAGGTGTGACCCACTGTGCCCAGCCCTAATTTCTTATTTTGTTCCTTTTTTGATTTTTCATAGATTAGGTCTTGCTCTGTAACCCAGGATGCTGTGCAGTAGCATAATCATGGCTTGCTGCAGCCTCAACCTCCTGGACTCAAGTGATCCTCTTACCCCAGCCCCTTCAATAGCTGGGACCACAGATACACACCACCACACCCGGCTATTTTTTTGTACTTTTAGCAGAGATGGGGCTTTGCCATGCTGCCCAGTCTGGTCTCCAATACCTGAACTCAAGTGACCTGCCCAACCCGGCCTTTCAAAGTGCTGGTTTACAGGCGTGACCACAGTGCCCAGTCCTTTTTATCTATTCTTTTTAAAATTAGGTCTTGCTATGTCACCCAGGCTGGAGTGCAGTGATGTGACCACAGCTTGCTGTAGCATAACCTTCCTGGGCTCAAGTGCTCCAGGTGTTCAGCCCCTTGAATACCTTGGATCACAGGTACACACCACCACACCTGGCTAACTTTTTGTATTTTTGGTGGAGACGGAGTTTTGCCATGTTTACCATTCTGGTATCAAACTCCTGAACACAAGTGATCTGCCCACCTTGGCCTCCCAAAGTGCTGAATTACAGATGTGAGCCACTGTGCCAGCCTTTCTTTGTTTTTGTTTTGTTTGGAGATTATTTCTTCCTTTGTTACCCAGGCTTGATTGCTGTGGTGTGGTCATAGCTGCTGCAGCCTCAACTATTTTTTGGCTTAAGGGATCCTCCCACCTCCGATTTTTTAATAGCTGGGACCACAGGTATACACCAAAACACCTAGCTAATTTTTTTGTGTTTTTGCTAGAGATGGGGTTTTGCTATAGTGCCAAGTCTGATCTGCCCACCTTGGCCTCTCAAAGTGATGGTTTATAGGCATAAGCCACAGTGCCAGCTTTTTTTTTTTTTTTTTTTTTTTGTTTCACCTCCTGGGCTCAAGCTATTCTTCCTCCCCAGCCTCCTGAGTAGTTGGGACCACAGGCATGTGCCAGCACACCCAGCTAATTTTTAAATATTGTGTATAAACAAGGTCTCCTTATGTTTCCCAGGCCTCTTTCCAACTCCAGGGCTCAATTTTCCCACCTTGGCATCCTCAAAATCCTGGGGTGAGAGGCATAAGCCACCATGTCCAGCCCCAGTACTTGTCTATCAGAAGCCCTGAATTTAGCGTCAGCGGCTCATCACAGTTGATCCTTTGCAGTTCAACCATTCTAGTAGTTCAAGTCCATGCCTGCTTTTCAGCCTCTTCTGCTCTGGGCAAGAGAAGAGGGTTTCTGGCTTCCACAACATGGTTTGAGCTGACCGGTTGAAACCTGTCATTCCCTTTCTTCAAGGTGCCTAGAGAAATCAACGTAAGTCAGCAATTCCACAATCCTTATCATTGCGGTTGCCCCTGTACTGTTCAAATGTTAGCATGTCTAAGAATCATATTGAAGGCTTGCTAAGACACACATTGATGCCCTCACTCCTAGAATCTCTGATTCAGTAAGTCTAAGGTGGTGTTTGAGAATTTATATTTCTAAATTGATATGAAATGTCATCAGTGCTGCTGCTGCTGATCCAGGAACCAGATGTGGAGAACTTTGCTCTAGACCTACTGGGTCAGCAATGCCTGCCCTTCCCACCTGTACCGTATCCCAATCCACAGTAGGCCCAGTGTCCTAGTGACTGCATTGCTACAGCACATCAGCACATCATTACCCACTCGCCACCAGCAGGGGGCGCGGTTGCCATCTGACTAGTGAGTTCTGGAATCCTGTCCTAAAAGGCTACTACTCTCTCGGGCTACTTTTGCTTTTTGTTCCTTTTAACATTTTTACTTTCTAAAAAAATTTTATTTTATTATTAATAGTTATTATTATTATTTTTAGATGGAGTCTCACCCAGGCTGGAGTGCAGTGGCGCGACCTCAGCTCACTGCAACCTCCGCCATCAGATCCAAGTGATTCTGTTGCCTCACCCTCCTGCGTAGCTGGGATACAGGCACATGCCACCACGCCTGGCTAATTTTTGTATTTTTTAATTAGGGACAGGGTTTCACCATATTGGTCAGGCTGGTCTCAAAATGCTGACCTCTTAATCCCCCCACTTCAGCCTTCCAAAGTGCTGGAATTACAGGCATGGGCAACTGCACCCGGCCTTATTATTATTTCCTTTTTGAGATGGAGTCTTGTTCTGTTGCCCAGGCTGGAGTGCAGTGGCACAATCTCGGTTCACTGCAACCTTGCCCTCTGGGGTTCAAGCAATTCTCCTGCCTCAGCCTCTGGGAGACTTGGCTGGGTCCCTGGGGTAGGGAGGAAACTGGAGGGCTCTGGCAGGTGTCTGGAGGGATGGGGAAGAGATGGGACTGTGAGCACTTCCTGATCCACCCAGCCCCAGGCCTGAAGTCAGCAAGGCAGGCTGTCGCTGGAGCACTGAGGCCCTGAATGCCACATGGAGAATTCACAATGTGCAGAGAATGTGTAGGGTCCCAGGCTCCTTTACCCTTTCCTCCTTGTTTTTCCTGTGAGCCTCAAGTTCTGTCCTGGCCAAGGGGCCTGAGCCCCCAGACCTTGGCAGCACTTCTCTGATGAGTAAGATATCATGAGAGTAGGGTCTGGGTCTGGCAGGCACTTGCCAAGGGTCACACGGGGAGAGTAAGTTGGCAGAATGCCCTGCTGCCACCGGGGCTTGGGCTGAGAGGCAGGGAAGAGCAGGCCAGCTTGGCCCCCATCCCTGCAACTGGGGAAGCCTGCCCTGGAATGTACACTGGCAAAATGCAGCACCTGCTGACCCCATTGCCTGTGTGTCTAGGCAAATGTCTTCCTGGCTCAGCTTCCCGAGTGACCTGCCTCTGCCCTCCTCCTCCCCTTGGGGGTCCCACCTTGCTGATTACAACCCCACACTACAGGATGCTTTGAGGTTCCACACAGCCCCTCCTGGGGCCCTGGAGGAGGGACACAGGATGACCCCCAGTGCAGTCCCTCCTACTACCCCAGGGAGCCAAGTGGGATGGAGCAGATGGGAAGCCACAGCTCTGGACTGTCAGTGGAGAAGGGTCCCCTCTGTGTAGGAAGGCACATGGAGGGTGTGGAGGGGGGCAAGTCTCTACCATGGAACAGCAGGTGTAACTGCAGCTGGGCTGCAGGCCTGGCAAGGCTCAAGCTCAGAGGAGGAGGGGAATGCTGCCCTGAACTGGAGGCCCAGGGAGGTCCTGGCTGAAGGGGCAGAAGCTGGCTCATGACAGGAGGAATACCACCCAACTTTCCAAGCCCAAACCCCATCCTCTTCCGGACACTGCGGGTGTTTTAAAAGTATTATTGTTGAAATATTTATCCATGTGAGGTCAGACTTTGCATTCAATTTATTTCAGGTATCATGATGGGTTGTTTCAGGTCTTGGGATGGCCTCTGATGAGAGACTTGGGCAGGGGAAGAACAGTGTGAGAGAAAGCCCAGGTCTAGCCTGGCACACATTCAAATTCCAGACTTGCCAACACCTCACCCCACACTTCCCACAGACTCAGCCCTGGTCCTGGCCATTCTCTGAGCCCTGGTCTTAGACATAGATGGAACCCTGACCCTGGTCCACACAGAGCCCTGATCTCCAGTTCTTGATTGAGTTTTCTGTGAAATTGTCCCTGGTGAGGAGAGGGTGTGGGTGGGGAGAGGGAGCATGAGCCTGGCTTTCTGCGTCACTCCCCACTCCTGGAGCCTAATCCCTCTGCCCGGTGGCAGGGAATGGGCTTCAGGTGTGTTTCTTTTCCTTCTCTCTTATCATGTCCCAGGTAGCTGCTGCTTTCCTCAATGTTGCCAGGCAGACCTCACTCAGCACCCAGAGAATCTCCAGCAGAGGCCCAGCAATGCTGGGACCCTGCCCCCCAGCTTTGGCTCCAACCAGCCTGATCCAGAAGGTTCCAGGAGGTGATAACCCAGTGTCCTAGGGTATGGACAGAGCCATCAAAGACCAGATCTACCTGACCCTGAGTGTGCCAGGTAAGGGGGTGGCCCTGCCAGGCCCAGCAGGGATTGGGCAGAGGGTGCTGATGCTGCTTTCACCCCTCCTCTGTAAGACACCAGCACCTCCTGAGGCTTCTCAGCAACACCAGGTCCACCAGGCGAGACCTGGGCATCCTGGGGGGGACAGGCAAGGGAGGCAGATTGGAAGTGTTAGAGTGGGTTGGCTGGCCTGGAGATGGGGTCATGGACCACTAGATGGGTGACCACTAGAAGGGCTTATGGGTGGCCCATGGAAGGGCCAATGAAACCAGGACTCCAGGTAGAAGTTGCCAAAGGCTCAAGCCTCCCTCCCTGGCCTTGGGAAGCCATCTGTTCCCACCTCCACCTTGCCAGGCTGGTCCCTTCACAGCTTCTCCAGGGAAGCCAGGAAGCAGCAGAGGATGCCAGGTTTCCAGTGAGATGAGCTGTGATAAACTGGGAGGAAGAAGGGCTGTGCTGGGAGGTGTGTACTGCTGGGGCTACAGGCCTTGTGGAGGAGGTGGGTCAGGGAGGGTTGTTTTTCCCTCCTTGAAAAATATCTCCAACTGGGAGGTGAGGCAGCTGGGGGAAGGAGTACCCAGGTAGAAGGAGCTGGGTGGGGCCAGGAGGCTTCAGGGAGGATGGGAGTCTGGCCGAGGCCTTCTCCAGGTCTGATTTCCTACTGAAGGTTTCCTGCCATTATCTTCCAACCAGAGGAGGCTCTGGAAACCCTGGGACAAAATCATGACAGGGTCACACAGACACCAGGAGCCTGGTGGGTGGGGCTTTGGAAACACGCCAGGATCCCAGCAGGTGGGGTGGGGAGCTAGGTCTGAAACTTGAGCCTTCCCAGGAGGTGCCAGCCTCCTGCCTACCTGTCCCCTGGCAGCTCTCTAAGCCTCTTAAGGCTGCGGTGTCCCTTCTACTGTGTCAGAGGCTGGGGAGGAACACAGGTATGAGAGGAACACGCTGGGGACCAGGAAAGGACGGCTGTACCCAGGCGTGCCCACCTCCACACTCACCCTGCCTGGTCCAGGGCTCTGCTCAGGATTCCACAGGGCAAAAGCACTGGGGAGGGGACTGTTCTATTCTGATCTGCCCCCCTCCAAACCCCCACCCAGCTGACAGAATGGGAGCAGGACTAAACTGGGACAGGAGCTGGCCAGGGGATGGGGCATGGCTTTTAATACCAACCCCTCCCAGTGAGCTTCATGCCACCTGGACACAGGCAGAGCTCCCACCACAGCCACAATCAGCACCTCCGGCATCCCTGCAGCCACCATCCTCCCCACTACACTCGCCACAGTCACTCCACACCACACCCAAACCCACACTCACACCCCATCACCAGCACAGCCATCACCTCCATGGGAAGACTGGACACGGCTAAGTCTTAATGTTAGAGAGGAGTTTCTTCTGTATGTGGCAGCAGAAACTACGTCCTTTAGGGTCCTTGATACAACAAGTGAAAGATAAAGGAATTTAAAAAAATTCTTTGTTGCTTGATCATGCTGGGATATTAAGCGTTTTTTTTTCCCCTCTGGAAAATCCCATTTGGGGTGGCACCAATAGTGTAAATGCAATTAATGCAATCACTGAGTGATACACTTAATGATTAAAATGGGCCAGGTGCAGTGGCTCACACCCATAATCCCAGCACTTTGGAAGACCAAAGGAGGATCGCTTCAGGTGGGAGTTCCAGAACAGCTTGGGCAACAAAGCAAGACCCTCATCTCTACTGGAGAAGAAGAATAAAAAAGTTTATGTTGTATACAATTTACCACAATCTAAAAAATTCATCATGTAATATATTAAAAACCATCGAGTTACACTTTTGTTTTTCTTGGGACAGAATCATGCTCTGTCCCCAGGCTGGAGTGCAGTGGTGTGATCTCAGCTCACTGCAACCTCCGTCTCACTGGTTCAAGCATCTTTCTGCTTCAGCCTCCTGAGTAGCTGGGATTACAGGGACCGGCCACCAGGCCTGGCTAATTTTTTAGTAGAGACAGTTTTACCATCTTGGCCAGGCTGATCTTGAACTCCTGACCTTGTGATCCACCCTCCTTGGTCTCCCAAAGTGCTGGATTACAGGCATGAGCCAACGCACCCAGCCGAGTTAAGTACTTTCAATGAGTGAATTGCAGGGTGTGTAAATTACATGTCAAACTGTTTTAAATCTCATTTTGAATGTCAAAACCTGAATATCAATTCTTTAAAATTTTTCTTGCTCTTCTTGGGTAGCAACTCTACATTCCCTCTCTCCTCCTTTCCAGTCCTGGCAAATCCCTTGGGCTGTCTCAGATCAAGGTCATGTCTGAGGAAAAAAAGTAGCCAGGTAGATGATTCACATCTGTAATCCCAGCACTTTTGGAGGCCCAGACAGGTGGATTGTTTGAGCCTAGGAGTTCAAGACCAGCTTGGGCAACATAACAAGACCCCATCTCTGCAAAAAATACAAAAGCTAGCTGAGTGTGGTGGCATGCAGCTGTGGTCCCAGCTACTCGGGCGGCTGGGGTGGGAGGATCACTTAGGCCTGGGAAGTCAAGGCTGCAGTGAGCTGTGACTGCACACTGCACTCTAGCCTGGGCACCAGAGTAAGCCCCTGCCTCAAAATAAATAAACAAGGAAAACTTTAGGGCCGGGTGCAGTGCCTCATGTCTGTAATCCCAACAGTTTTGGAGGCTTAGGGGGGTTGATCACTTGAAGTCAATAGTTTGAGACCAGCGTGGCCAACATGGTGAAACTCCATCTCTACTAAAAATACAAACACTAGCTGGGCATGGTGGCTGGCACCTGTTATCCCAGCTACTTGGGAGACTTAGGCAAAAGAATTGCTCAAACCCAGGAGGTGGAGGCTGCAGTGAGCTGAGATCCTGCCCCACTTCATTCTAGGTTAGGCGACAGAATGGGACTATGTAACAAAAAAAAAAAAAAAAAAAGGCTAGCAGGGGCTGAATATTCCTTGAACACATTTTTTTTTAGATTTCTAGCCAAAATGTAATTTTGATCTCTTTTGTGTAGTTAGATGATAGATCTAAGAAGGCTGTGATTCATCAAGTTGTCAGAATTGAGCACCAAGACCTGAGCCTGTACGATAATAAAATATTAGAGTTTGGAAGAACTTCAGTCCAAACTAACTCCTTAATTATGTTTTATTTTCAGAGACAGGGTCTTCCTGTGTTACCCAGACCGGAGTGTAGTAGCACAACCATAGCTCACAGTAGCCTCAAACTCCTAGGTTAAAGTCATTCTCATGCTTCAGCCTCCTGAGCACCTGGGCATACAGGTATGAGCCACCATATCCACCTAATTTTTTAAAAAGTTTTTTTTTTTTTTTTTGTAGCAATGAAGTCTCGCTATGTTGACTAGGCTGGTTTCAAACTCCTGGCCTCAAGTGATCCTCCTGACTCATCCTCCCAAAGTGCAAGGATTACAGGTGTAATCCTGTAAGTTTCAACTTGACCTGCTTGAAACAGCTTCTGAATTTAAAAATCTCTTTTCTGAAATCTCTCCTCTCCCTGGTTGTCATGCATTCTTTACTTAACTTTTTGTTTTGAAGAATTTATTCCTTTTATTTATTATTTTATTGATATGAGATTCACAGAACATGAAGTTAAACATTTAAAGATGAATAATTTGGTTGGGCAAGGTGGCTCATGCCCATAATCCCTGCACATTGGGAGACCAATGTGGGTGGATCACCCGAGGTGAGGAGTGTGAGACTAACCTGACCAACACGTTGAAACCCTACATCTAATAAATATACAAAAATTAGCCAGGCATAGTGGTGTGAGCCTGTTGTTTCAGCTACTAGGGGGAGGCTGAGACAGAAGAATTGCTTGAAGTCAGGAGGCAGAGGTTGCAGTGAGCCGAGATCATGCCACTGCACTCCAGCTTGGATGACACTCTGTCTCAGAAAGAAAAAAAAGAAAAGAAAAAGAAAAAGCCGGGCATCATGGCTCATGCCTGTAATCCCACTACTGAGTACCAGCTCCGGTGACGAGACCCCCACCCAGGGGTCGCTGAAGGCGAAGAGAGGCAGACACCCAGAGAGAACAGCAAAGTGGGTCTACTGGGGGGGACCAACAGCCTTCTGAGCTAAGAGCCTCAGGGGCTGACAGCATTCCAGGCTGAAGGCCCTGAGCAGATTCTGATCCATGTATTTATTCTCTCTGAACAGGTGATACTATTAACAAACAGTTGTTCTGTATTTCTCATAACTAAAAAATATACCAAGTAGGCAGATGTTACCCACTTAACACTGATTACAGACAAACTCAAAAGTATTCTCCATGAGGGAGACATGGGGGCAGGTTAGATATCTCAAAGAAGTGTTGTAACTGGTGTATGATAGTCGTACATTGTCCTGCCACTTTGGAATGCCCCACGTAGTTTTCCACTTGGGGCGGGGGTGGCTAAATTTTTTTTTGCCATTGTTCTTCCCAGCAAACAATATATTCTATTATACATTCAGCATTCATCAATATTCATAAACTAATATTGCTCAATATCCCAGCAGTTTGGGAGGTCAAGGCATGTGAATCAACCGAAGTCAGGAGTTTGAGACCAGCCTGGTCAACATGATGAAACCCTGTCTCTATTGAAAATACAAAAATTAGGTAGGTGTGGTGGTGCATGCCTGCAGCCCCAGCTACTCAGGAGGCTGAGGCAGGAGAATCGCTTGAACCCAGGAGGCAGAGGTTGCAGTGAGCCAAGATCATGCCACTGCACTGCAGCCTGGGCCACAGAGTAATACTCTGTCTCAAAAAAAAAAAAAAAAAAAAAAAGAAAGAAAGAAAAAGAAAAAAGAAAGGAAGAAAGGAGGAAGATAAAGAACAATTCAGTCTGGGCATGGTAGGTAGTTCCTGCCTATAATCCCAGCACTTTGAGAGGCTGAGGCAGGAGGACTGTTAGAGCTCAGAAGTTTGAGGCCAACCTGAGCAATGGAAGAAGACCCTGTCTCTACAAAAATCAATACAAAATGAACAATTGAGGGGCATTTATACATTCACAATGCTGTGTGACATTTTCTTTTCTTCTAGTTCCAAATTATTTCCATCATCCTGAAAGGAAACCACCCCACCTCCTTTTTCTTGAGATGAAGTCTTGCTCTGTTGCCCAGGCTGGAGTGCAATGGCATGATCTTGGCTCACTGCAACCTCCCCCTCCAGGGTTCAACTGATTCTCCCACTTCAGCCTCCCAAGTAGCTGGGATTACAGGCAGCCACTACCACACTCGGCTAATTTTTGTATTTTTAGTAGAGATGGGGTTTCACCATATTGGTCAGGCTGGTCTCGAACTCTTGACCTTGTGATCGACCAGCCTCAGCCTCCCAAAGTGCTGGGATTACAGGCATGAGTCACTGCACCCCACCGACCCTGTACCTGTTAAGCAGTTGCTCCTAACTCTCCCCTTCTGCAGAGCCTGACAACCAGTAATCTGCCCTACATCTCTAAGACTGTATCTATTCTGGACATTTAATGTAAAGGATCATAAAATATGTGGCTGGGCACAGTGGCTCACACCTGTCATCTCAACACTTTGGGAGGCCGAGGCAGGCAGATCACTTGATGTCAGGAGTTCAAGACCAGTCTGGCTAACATGGTGACACCCCATATTTACTAAATATACAAAAATTATCTGGGCATGGTGGCACGTGCCTGTAGTCCCAGCTATTTGGAAGGCTGAGGCAGTAGAATTGCTTATACCTGGAAGGTGGAAGTTGCAATGAGATGAGATCGCATGACTGCACTACAGCCTGGGTGACAGAGCCAGGCTCTATCTCAAACAATAACAAAACATATTGTATGATGCTTTTTTTTTTTTTTGATACACAGTCTCGGTCTGTTGTTCAGGCTGTAGTACAGTGGTGCGATGTCAGCTCAGTGCAACCTCTGCTGTCTGGGTTTAAGCATGTCTCACGGCCTCTCTAGAAGGTGGGAATACAGGTGCCTCCCACCATGCCTGGAT
>CAUYOR010032401.1:0-26506 GCA_963573925.1 Callimico goeldii
GGGAGGCCAAGGCGGGTGGATCACGAGGTCAAGAGATCGAGACCATCCTGGTCAACATGGTGAAACCCCGTCTCTACTAAAAATACAAAAAGTTAGCTGCGCATGGTGGTGCGTGCCTGTAATCCCAGCTACTCAGGAGGCTGAGGCAGGAGAATTGCTTGAACCCAGGAGGCAGAGGTTGCAATGAGCAGAGATCGTGCCATTGCACTCCAACCTGGGTAACTAGAGTGAAACTCTGTCTCAAAAAAAAAAAAATTAAAAAGTAAATGTAAGTTTTTTTAGAGATGGGATCTCACTGTGTTGCCCAGGCTGGCCTCAAACTCCTGGGTTCAAGCAGTCCTCCCACCTTGGCCTTCCACAAGTGCTGGGATTACAGGGTGATCACCACACCCAGGTACTACTATGTTATTTTATATCAGGAACTTAAACTTCCATGGATTTTCATATCTGAGACAGGTCCTGGAACCAATCTCCCATGGATACAAAAGGCCTACCTATTAAAGGAAAATGAGGGCTGGGCACGGTGGCACAAGCCTGTAATCCCAGCACTTTGAGAGGCTGAGGTGGCTGGATCACCTGTGGTCGGGAGCTTGAGACCAGCCTGGCCAACAAGGTGAAACCCCGTCTCTACTAAAAATACAAAATTAGCTGGGCATGGTGGTACACACCTGTAATCCCAGCTACTTGGAAGGCTGAGGCAGGAGAATAGCTTGAACCCAGGAGGCAGAGATTGCTGTGAGCTGAGATCGCGACATTGCACTCCAGCCTGGGCAACAAGAGCGAAACTCTGTCTCAAAAAAAAAATTATTAAAAATAAAAATAAAGGGCCGGGCGCAGTGGCTCACGCCTATAATCCCAGCACTTTGGGAGGCCGAGGCAGGTGGATCACGAGGTCAAGAGATCGAGACCATCCTGGTCAAAAAGGTGAAACCCTGTCTCTACCAAAAATACAAAAATTAGCTGGGCATGGTGGTGAGCGCCTGTAGTCCCAGCTACTCAGGAGGCTGAGGCAGGAGAATTGCTTGAACCCAGAAGGTGGAGGTTGCAGTGAGTTGAGATTGTGCCACTGCACTTTAGCCTGGACAACAGGGCAAGACTCCGTCTAAAAAAACTACACAAAAATAATAATAATAAAGGAAAACGAAAGCTATAAAGAAATCTTAAACTTCCTTGGCTAATGTTATCATTTATTGTTTTTTGTTTTTTGTTGTTCTGAGACAGAGTTTCACCCTTGTCACCCAGGCTGGAGTGCAATGGCGCGATCTCGGCTCACCACAACCTCCGCCTCCTGGGTTCAGGCAATTCTCCTGCCTCAGCCTCCCGAGTAGCTGGGATTACAGGCACGCGCCACCATGCCCAGCTAATTTTTTGTATTTTTTTAGTAGAGACGGGTTTTCACCATGTTGACCAAGATGGTCTCGATCTCTTGACCTCGTGATCCACCCACCTCAACCTCCCAAAGTGCTGGGATTACAGGCTTGAGCCACCGCACCCAGCCTACAAGTGTCTTTAACATAAAAGATTTCTCTGGCTTCTCCTACATATAAATCAGGTCTCCCTTATGTAATCTTACTCTGTCTGTTACTTTAAAATTATAATTTGCAAATGAGTATTTATTTATATGAGTATTTAACACCCGTTTCTCTTGTTAGACAACAGACCTCACAAGGCTAAGCACCATGTTTGTTTCTTCCGCCTCTAGATTTACCGGCGTGGTGCCTCTTGTACAATCAATCATTACTGCTTGACTAAATGGTGGAAGACAGCCACTCCAGACCTCAGTATTTAAAGCTTCCTTTCCCAAACTCACATGCTTGCCCCCAAGTCTTCCCTCTTCCTCTCTAACTTAATCTCCACTCCAATCTCTCCCTGACTTCCTTTCCCTCTCCACACACATTTGCCTCTCTCCAACCATTTGGAAAAAGGAACTAAGGTGAGTAATAAAAAGTAGGCCTTACAACGATTATGTATAGTCTGGTCTATTTCTAGTAGATATTGCAACATAAAATGTCATGACATGGTATGCATGCAATGAAAGGTTTATTTCCAATTTTACAAGTATGTCTTGAAAGACATGAGGAGACCCCCCTCCATGGATTCAAGATGATTTTGGTAAGCACAAATGGATAAACCAAATAGCTATTGTGCAAATGTAGACTTAACCAAGAATTCAAAACTATGAGCTCAAAGACAATGCCACCCCATGAAGCAGCTATCAGATTTTAAGAAGTGGTTTTGAACAGAATTGAACAGTATTATTAACAGCATCAGAATAGTCATCTTCCCCTAAACAGTTCTTAAAAATGCTGCACACCATCTTGCCATTCAGAGACAAATGTGGAGGTTCAAATTTGTATTTTGATCCCGTATATAAACATATCTCCAGTCCTAGCACTGGAGGAGGAGGAGGATGAAGGAGAAGAGGAGGGGAAGGGGGGAAGAGGAGGAGGTAACCAAAAAAGGCGGATCATCACGAAATTAAACTCCCATGCTGAAAACTAAATGAGTCAATGCTCTGAGGAGCAGTTTTTTAAAACGTATAAATGTTCTTATATATATGCTCAACCTTCTTCATCACCATTACACAATTGTACCCAATGACTTCCAGTTTCTTTTCCCTTAAGAACCATGGATATAACTTTGAATTTTAGAGCTCCTGCCTCTCTCCCTTCAAAACAGACTAGCAATCCTCTCAACGTTGGGATAATTCTGCCAGAAAGAGGCCACAGCAGAGGCAAATTGTCCCCGTTCCAAAAGCAGCTCAGGCTATAAGCAGAAAGCAGTGTCGAATCCAAAATCCAAAAATCTGACTTGGGGATGTCGCCAGCTGTCCCAGATGCTTCTGGGACTTTTGTTGGTGGTGGTGCTCGGTAACCCACCACCCCCATTCTTTGTTCAGAGAGATGCTCCAGACCTCCAGACCAACGGACAAGCAGGCTTCCAATTTCCCTCTTGAACTTGCTTTCACACTAGTGATTCAAGGTAGCAGGGAGGGAGGCGTAAATGAAGCATCCTCCAGTGAAATTTTTAAGAGAGTCATTTATTTACTCAACAAGCATTTATTGAGCTCCTACTATATGCTTAGGAATTGTGGCCGCAAGGGATATGATGGTGAACAGAAGATTTCCAACCTTCATGAAGCCTGTCTAGGGATGGGAAGCATCATGCATGAAAGAATTACACCCACCAGTGTCAACTACACATTGAGGTGAGTTTGTGGAAGGAAAAGTATAGGCTCCTGTTAGAAGTTATAAAAGACGGAGCACACTTTGTCTGGATTTTCAAGCTGAATCATTTTTTTTTCTGTCCAAGAAAATTTTGCCTATTTATCAAGGAAGTCTTTCAAAGATGGATAAGGTTTAAAAACTTGTTTAAACTTTTAGCATTTTAAGTTCAGGGTACATGGGCAAGTGTGTTCCATAGGTAAAGTTTTGCCATGGGGGTTTGTGGAGCAGATTAGTTCATCAACCAGGTATTAAGCCTAGTACCCTAGCACCTAGATCTTTTTCACAATCCTTTCCCTTCCACCCTGAGCTGAATTGCTAACAAGAGAGAGATGAGCACTAGGCACAGTTCACAAACAGTTCTTAAAAATACTGCTCATGCCTGTAATCCCAGCACTTTGGGAGGCTGAGGTGGGCAGACCACGAGGTCAGGAGATTGAGAACATCCTGGCCAATATCATGAAACCCTGTCTCTACAAATATACAAAAAAAAAAAAAAAAAAAAAAAAAAACACTAGCCA
Source organism: Callimico goeldii (assembly GCA_963573925.1). Classification (NCBI taxonomy): domain Eukaryota; kingdom Metazoa; phylum Chordata; class Mammalia; order Primates; family Cebidae; genus Callimico; species Callimico goeldii. Next base: position 3,746 of record CAUYOR010032401.1, read on the forward strand.
GGCGTGGTGACATTCACCTGTAGTCCCAGCTACTCGGGAGACTGAGGTAGGGAATCACTTAAACCCGGGAGGCAGAGGTTGCAGTGAGCTGATATCGCGCCACTGCATTCCAACCTGGGCAAGAAGAACAAAACTCCATCTCAAAAAAAAAAGAAAAGAAAAAGAAATGAATAGGAATAAAAGGAAGGAAGGAGGGAACCCTCCTGGCACAGGGAGTGGTAGGGGCAAAGGACCTGAAGCGGGACGGCACGCAGGGCAGCCCACCTGCTGCGTAACGGGAAGAAGGCGGAAACTCAGCTGAGAGGCAGGCCAGGGCCCAGCCACTTGCAGGCCACTGGGAAGACTGTGGTCTTTGCCTAAAGAGAAATATGAAGTCATTGAAAGGATGACAATAGTGACATTCATAATCCAGCTGAGTCTTCAGATCACTCTGTCATGTTGAAATGTATTAAAGGACATAAGAACAGCAGTAGGAAGCCCAGTGACAACATGATTTGATGTGTAATTTTTTTTTTGAGACGGAGTTTTGCTCTTGTTACCCAGCCTGGAGTGCAATGGCGCGATCTCGGCTCACCGCAACCTCCGCCTCCTGGGTTCACGCAATTCTCCTGCCTCAGCCTCCCAAGTAGCTGGGATTACAGGCACACACCACCATGCCCAACTAATTTTTGTATTTTTAGTAGAGACGGCGTTTCACCATGTTGACCAGGACAGTCTCAATCTCTTGACTTCGTGATCCACCCGCCTCGGCCTCCCAAAGTGCTGGGATTATACGCATGAGCCACCGCACCCAGCCTGATGTGTAATTTTTAAGATCACTGGCTACCACGTGAAGAAGGAGCTGGAAGGAAGCCATACTGTACGTGGGGAGGTGTATGTGGACCACCTGAGCCTGGAGGGCAGTGGCACAATCTTTGCTGACTGCAACCTCTGTCTTCCAGATTCACGCGATTCTCATGCCCCAGCTTCCTAAGTAGCTGAGATTACAGGCAGGTGTCACCATGTCTGGCTACTTTTTTAGTTCTTTTAGTAGAGATGGGGTTTCACCACGTTGGCCAGGCTGGTCTTGAACTCCTGGCCTCAAGTGATGTGCCCACTTCAGCCTCCCCAAGTGCTGACATTACAGGTGTGAGTCACTGTGCCCTACCATCAACAACACATTTGAGGCCCCACCTTCACCAAATTGACACACTTCCCAGCCTGCCTCTTTATGGCTAAACTCAGCCTTCCTCTCAGTCTATGTTTCCTATTCTTTTTTTCTCTTTTACTTTTTTTTTTTATTTGAGTGGGCATATGTAATTTTTAACACATTGCTATTTCTCATTAAGATTCGATAAGAAATTATTTAAAAAATTTATTACTTGGTAACTTATTTTCTTATTTAAAATATGACACACATTCATAGCAGAAACAAAGAAAAAAATAAAAATGATCTAGAATCCCACCCTAGTATTAGTTAACATCTTGGTATACAGTCTTCCAATCTTATTTCTATGCTTATTTCTATACCTATCTATCATCTTCCAATTTTTCCATGGAAATGAATGTGTGCAAGTGTTTGTGTGTATGCATTTGTATAAGTCTCTTAGGTTCATTTTGGAATGAGAGAAATTAATAGAAAGATTTATATCGACAAAAATAAATAGATAGACCAAAATGTTCTCTACATTTTGAGTACCAGATGATTTAAATCCTAGGCAGGTTTTTTGACAATATCAAAATTGTTTCTTCCAACTACTTCTATCAATAAAAAATACTCCTGCTTGCTCAATCCGAAGCAATTGCTTGGCCAAGTGATGAATGATGACCTAGAGGTTATGTGATTCCAGTCTTTCCATCTTGAGTCCTAAGGGTATTGAGGTTGATGGAAGACTGACCACAGGTAAAAAGGAAACACTCCCTATGGTCATGTCACATGCTCCCAGACCATACAGCACATTATATTTTAAATTGTTTATATAGCAAAACTAGATTGCCAGTGGAAATGACAGATCTCTTAGCTTTCTTGTTTCTAGGAGCAATCTATGAAAAGGCAGAAAATTGCTCCCAAGTTATATCAAGACTAGTTTTGTTTTGCTTTGTTTTTAATTGCAAATCAACCTGAACCCAGTTCCCAAAAGGGAGGCACAATGAAGAATTACAGTCATCTTTACTAGCCGTCTTAGGCAGGCTGTATCAATAACACCCAGAAGAGATGCCACTTGGAATTCATTCAGTAAAAAACCATAAGCAATTTGCACTTTAATCAGATGTTCAGCCTTGCCCAGCTCTCTCCTCTGATGATCAGTTCACTCTGTCCTGAAATGCAAATACCAAAATAGAGTAGTCTATATGGTTTCTTTTGGGTCACATCTATGGGGCCATTTTGTACTGAAACCCATAGAAATTTGTGGCAGCTATGTTATACCCAATCCCAAAACCAGAGGAGCATATTTAAGCTTTTATTTTTATTACTATTTTTTTTTATTTAAGCTTTTAAACAAGTCTGAACTACATTGACCAAGGGGGACAAAGTCCTCGCTCCCAGGGCTCTCCCGCCTAAATTCTTCTCCTCCTCTACCTCTCATCCTGGCTTCCACCCTGCCTTTATTTATCAAATAAATAGGCTCAACGCTTTGAATGTTTTCTATTGAGATGAATACATTTTTAAAATTAATTAATTCAGCAGCACATTTGTTTGTATGTAGAAATCTTTACATTCTAGACTTACCACAAAATCTCCTTCCAGTTGTCTATCCCTAATGAGTCAGAATGTGTTTCAAAAATGTAACTTTATTGGAATATTAATTCAGTCCAATTTTGAAACTTTTATTGAGCATGAAACATATGCCAGACACTATTCTAGGCACTGGTGACTTCAAAAAAGAGACAGAAACCCATCCTCATAAATTGTCCAGCTTTGTAGATACATCATAAACCCTAATTGAGTAAAATATCCTAACTTTAAAAAGATGATATACTTTAATTACTCCCGTTTTAAATGTTTACTTAGATTTTAACACATAAATGCAATGGCTTCTCCTTTCTGAACTTTATCTTCTTTCTGATTAGCCTAAAACGCCCATTGTTCTCTAATGAAGCGTAATAAAAGTTGAGTGTAACTGTGAATGGATACTTTCAGAAATATCCATATAGCTCACACACTCCTTTTCTACACATGCAGAGAGAGAAAGATAACACATTCCTTTAAAAGGACTAATATGTTTAAGAAATCAGTTGGCATGGTAGGGTGTTTCGGAAGATAACTAGAAAGGTTTTTAAAATAAAGAATCAAATAGAAATTGCAAAATCAAAAATATAACTGAAATTAAAACTTCAATGAATTGATTTAACAGCAGATTTAACACAGCTAAAGAGAAGATTAGGAAACTGGAAACTTGACTTTTAAAATGTATACCCAACCTAAAGTACAGATAAACAGGATGGAAAATACAAAAAAACTATGTGTAAGAATTTTGTGGATAAAATATAAAATTAAAAGACAGAAAATGAAATCTAAATTAGTAAAAAGCTGTGTAATGATCATGAAGGGGAAAGTCACTATAATAAATATGTCACTTACCACTCAAATTTATCTCTAAATACAATAAAGTGTCAAAGCCCCCAATAGGAGTATATGTGTTTATAATTTGACAAGCTGACTTTAAGATCCATATGGAAATAAAAGAGTATGAAATAGCTGAAACAGTTTTAAAGAACAAGGACAAGGGAATCTCAATTACCAGCTTGAAACACGTATACTATAAATTCAGGCTTTAAAGACTCAATATAAGTTAGGATTTTAAAGACTTATAAACCCATGGGAATTAAACACTGTGCTACAGCTCAGGAATAAATAAATAGATCAGCAAAATGAATAGACAGAAACCAAGCACAGCCCCCACCTCCCCACCCATAAAGGTGGGAACTTGGCGGAGGAACCACACAATGAGGGAAAGGAAGTCATCAAATGTGAGGACAACCAGCTGTCCACACAGTATTTGTCTGTATCATAGTTTCATACATACACAAAATTGATTTTAAGTACATTAAAGAAAGACTAAATGTGAAAAAATAAAATTCTAAAACATTTAGAAAAAAAACACATAAGAAAGTGTATTTTTAGGACCTTATGGTATAGAGAGAATTTTCCAAGACACAAAAGAACTAATTGTACTGAAGGTAATTAATATGTTTTAGTACATTAAACTTCAAACTTGTAACAAAAAATCATGAACAAAAGTTAAAAGGGAAACCACAAACCAGAAGAAAATTGTGCAATGCACAGAACCAATAAGAAATTAATACCCGGCTGGGCGTGGTGGCTCACGCCTGTAATCCCAGCACTTTGGGAGACCGAGGCGGGTGGATCACGAGGTCAACAGATCGAGACCATCCTGGTTGACATGGTGAAACCCCGTCTCTGCTAAAGATACAAAAAATTAGCTGGGCATGGTGGCGCGTGCCTGTAATCCCAGATACTCGGGAGGCTGAGGCAGGAGAATTGCCTGAACCCAGGAGGTGGAGGTTGCGGTGAGCTGAGATTGCGCCATTGCACTCTAGCCTGGGTAACAAGAGCGAAACTCCATCTCAAAAAAAAAAAAAGAAAAAAAGAAATTAATACCCAAAATATATAAAGAACTTCCATGAATCAATAGGGAAAAGACAAACAATACAAAAGAAAAATAAGCAAAGTCGATGAACAACTAATTCACAAAAGAAAACGTCAAATGGCCAAAATATAGGAAAAGATGTTCAACTTCAGTAAAAATGAGGAAAATCCCAATGAAAACAACAATAAGATATCATTTCATACCATCAGAATGTCAAAAACTTTAAAAGCCTGACAATACAAATGTAGAGACTGACACAAATAACAGGAATTCTCACTGTGAGAAGAAGCATAAAAATGCACAATTCTGGAGCGTTATTTGTCAACATCTAATAAAGTTTAATATGTTCATATTTTATAAGCCAAGGATGTCATTCCTTGGTAAGAAGACAAACCCGCACACAGGTTATGTTTCAATCCCTGTTCTAAGTATTTTATATATTGACTCATTTAATCCTTACAACAATTCCATGAGCAAGGTACTCATAGCACAGAGAGGTTAAGTCACTTAACATCATAGCTAATTAAGGCTCATAGCTAGTCAATGGCACAGCTAAGACGGAAACCCAGCAAAGTAGCACCAGAATTCATATTCCTAATTCTTATAATATGTTACCTCTCTAGAGGTCTTTTTACATATGCACACAAGGGTACATGTACCAAGATATTTACTCAGTAAATTATTTGTAGTGGTAAAACAAATTTCCAGCCATCAAGAGGAAAATGAAAATGACCTAACAGCCATCAAGAGGAAAATGAAAATAAAGTAGGTGTCTTCATTAAATGCAGTAGTGCATAATATTAAAATGAATAAACTGGACAACCTGTATCACTGAAGATGAATCTGAAAACCTCAATGTTGGGAAATAAAAGTTACAGAAAGATAAGTACAGTATCCTAAGATTGATCTAGGATCATCATCAATATCCTGTTGGAGCCAGAATTGCTCTAATATCATTAAACATAAGCATCAGGTGCCCTTTCAAGACCCTGGAAGGGACTCTGGCAACATGTTCACATGATCCTATGTTTTGTAATTTTTTTAAGTTAAATAATTCAGCCACATTTGGTTAAGACAATTGTCTCTTCTCACACCAACTTCACCAATAATTTCCTGTCCCTTCATATCATGTAGCATTGGAGTGACCAGGGGCACTTTTTGGATCTGATTCAGGAGAGGTTAAGTTAGGGACACATTTAGTTTAGGTTTTGTGAGACACATCCAGGTGCTTCACAACCCATCTAATGCAAGGATTGCCCCCAGAAATATCCCTGCTACCCATCGAAGGCATGACCAAGACATAAATGTGTTCTGCAGCACCAGGAACCGGAAGTGTGGAAACAGTGCAAAAGAGTCCATATTTGAAATGCATGGAATCAGAAGCTGGTCTTTGAAAAACTCAGTCATCAGACATGTAAAATTTCAAATGGAAGATTCCATTTTCATTGATGCCAATTGAAAACAGAGCTCTCTCTTGTTAGGAATGGACTTGTCAAACAGCATACACAATTATAAACACACCGCTTTATTTTGTTTTGGGGAAAACCTTCCAAAATAGAATTTCTCAAAATTACTGTGTTTATAGAGCAAAAACTCAAAGCAGTACTACAAAATGAATGGGCATTTCTGTGTACGGACTCATACTTGACAATTTTCTATTGTTAAGAACAAAGAGAGGAATAAACGAAAGCCCAATGCTGTGCTGTACACCTGTAATCCCAGCTACTCAGAAGGCTGAGGCAGGAGGAAAGATTGAGCTCAGGACTTTGAGGTCAGCTTGGGCAACATAGTAAGACCACAGTTCAAAAATAAAATCAAAGAACACGAAAAATATTTCATCAACCATGCTATAAGGGAAAAAATTATTTTTGTATTTACATTGTCATTACTTAGGTAATGATATTTTTCAAAACATTCAGAAAACAATATCTTTTTAGAAAAAATAATTAAGAAAATGACACAGAAAATATTCAATCATTTCATGGTAAATAAAAAGCATGCAGCCAAAACCTGGAGAAAAAAATATAACAGGGGCATGTCAAATAGTTAATTAACACAAATGCTGCTATCTTTCCAAATTTTGTGGTATTTGTTTTTAAAATTTGTAATTTGTTTACTTATTCTTTCTCACATTTTTTACCTTAAAAGATTGCCAGTATTTTTAAGTCTCTGTGTGTAAAATTGAGATCTGCTCCAATCACAATATTATGACTTACTAACAGTAAAAGGTGAAAATACACACGGGAAGGAGCTGTTTACCTTAGCACTGGAGAGAGGAGCCTGAGTGATAGGCATTGGCACCGCCCCCCGCCCACTGTGTTCATTGCATTTTACATACTCTGCAATCGCAGTCCCTGAAATCTACTGTGGATAAACATCAAGCCAAATCTGAGATGTGGTCTCATTCACGGAATTGTTTTGTTAAGTAACTAGGCGGGATAAGATTCGCCTCATTCTGTAAAACTGGATCTCTATTTTTATGAAATAGATGCACTTAAGTGAAATCATAGTAAGAAAGATTTGTACATTATAAAACCCCGTATGATGTAAGGGTAGTTTGCAAAATGGCAATCTATATATACATAAGTATCACTAATGTCAATAATATTATCTGATGTTTACTCAATCTCAATATACGTCAAGGTACACGTCTATGTGACTTACCTTTGTTTATCTCATTTAATATCCCAGTAAGACTGAGAGAGATACTGTTATTACCATTTTATATATCAGAGCAAATATGTAACTTCTGACGAGAATAAAAAGCATATCTGATAAACTACAAAGTGTTTACCTTTACTTATTTAATATCTATAAAATATTTATAGATATTAAATACTACTTATTTAATTTATATATTTATTTATATTATATATAAATATTATATTTTATATTATTGATATATATTAATGTATAATATAAAAATATACATTAAAAATTATAATTAAAATATTATATTATTTATAATATTTAATATTAAATAAGTAAGACGGTTGCCTTTCCCAATTCACTCAAGAACTATTAGGTCCAGGTACATGATGTAATATAAAGAGTGGGGGAGGGTCAGTCAAGAATGCTACAAACAATCATTTTGTTGTTTTTCTACAATTACTAAACGCATTTTTAGTTTTTCAGTAGTTACTGAATGATGCATATCTAATGCACGTCATGAAAAATCTCAGTTTGAATTCCGAGGAATAATATGAAGTAATATATGTAAGCTTTTACTTTCTCACCACATTTTAATTCAGATTCCACGCTCTCCTCTAAAATCAAAACTCAGCAAATTCAGATGACTCTTCTATCAAACTCAGAAATTCCATTTTGGTATTTATCTGTGGACTCTCTTAAAATGCCACCATTGATAACAGGAATTTGCAGCATTATGGCACTGAGAGTTTCATTAAATAACACGCATTCAACAACTACGTTTGCATAAAGTAGGACCCATGTACCACAAACGGGATCAGAGGGGGAAAAAAAATCTCATGCTCTCGAAGAGCTCACAGATCCATCTGAACCAATCAACAACATAATAAACTGTAAACAGAGGCACTTACAGAGAATTCTACAATAAAACCACATGTGCAGATACACAGATGGGGACCTGAGGAGACAAAACGTGAAATAAAAGAAAAACCCCAGCAGACCAGAATCTTCGTAACCCTCACTGCTTCTCTCCTAAACGGATCCAAAGTCCAATAGCTTCGTGACAAAAGCAGGAGCTTTGAAATACTGCATCATGGTTGCAAATGGAGGGGCAAAGGGAATCTTTGGTGAAGCAAATGAAAAAAAAAAAAAAGTTGGACAGAACATTTCCTGCTGGCACACGTTGAGAGTGTGTGGTGCTTCAGCCACGGGCTCCTGATGATGGAACTTTAGTTGCTGAACATGAAGATAATTTCAGCACCCTACAATTATGTGCCTAATTAAAATTAAGAAATTAGAACACAGTTAAAAGGAATAATATTTTGCTCACAGCTAATTTCATTAAAGTATTAATGAACAGGACTCTTTTTATGGCCAGAGGGCAACCACTTCTACAGAGTACTTCCATGCTAGCTAATTTATTCATGCATGAAAAACAATCCAATGAGAAATGAGGGAGCTGAGAACTGCTGGTCCTAATTAAAATATTTAAAACACCATGTCTATTTTCTTCCATCTAGCCAAATACCTAAGCTTGAGCCAGCATGGTGCCAATTAACATGGAAAAAGCAAACACAAACACCCACGGTTTCTGATTAAAGTGCACATTATTGGACCATGCAATATATTGTTCAGCACATATATGTAAATGTTTAATTAACCCATGTCTCAATCTCGGCAACATTCAGAAATCGATACTTTAATCCCTAAACAAGTGGCAATCTGTGTAGAGAGACGCTGACTTATTTATCAGTGTTTTATTCCAACCTAATTTGAAGCAGTCGTGTGCTCGCCGTGCTAAAGCGTTTCTTAAGGGAAAGGGGAGGGAGGAGATTCTCTGCTTGGCAGACTTCTTTTCACATGGCAGTGAGATTGTTAGTTGCCAAAGCCTCGTGAAAGGAACTAGGCTAGCCTCAGGTGATATGAAATTTTTCATTAATAATGTAGGGGGAAGTCTGGACCTAAACCCATTTGTCAGTCTGGACAGCAGTAACAATAACAATGCATGCGCGCACACGCGTGCACACACACACCTACACACACAGACACATGCACACACATATACACACATGCACACACACATACACATACACTCATACACCCCACACACATATCACACACACATACACACATATACACATATGCACATACATGCATATACACATGCATATACACATGTGCACACACATGCATATACACATGCATATACACACATGCACATACACACACGTGCATATACACATATGCACACGCATGCATATACACATGCATGTACACATGCATATACACACATGCACACATACACACACAGATACACAGACACACACAGACACACACACACACACACACACACACACACACACACCCCTCTTCTCTTTATTAACTAAAGACCTGTCAGAACAAACTCCAAGACATTCCTACCATGATAGCATATTGGAGGAAAATGTCTGAAACCAAGAAGTCAAAGATCTGAACGTCTTACAAGTATTCATCAGAATTTTATCAAGATGTTAAAAGCAATCATAAAACGATCTTTAACATTTTAGCAGCGGCCAGAGCTAACAAGCACTTTCACTTTGGTTATTTCTCCTTGGCAATCCTGGGAGGCAGGCTGAGCAAGGGACACCAAAGCCCGGGGAAGTAAAACCATCTGCGGAAGCCACACACGGCACACGCCAGAGCCAGGACTTGAACCTGCATCCGTGAATTCTAAAACCATTCCTCTCCACGCCACACTGATTAAAGCGGCTCTGAATTTTTTGTTATGTAGAAGAGACCAAATCTTCAAAAATTCAACTGCTACCCATTTAGTTATAAAAAAGTATTTTACTGTTTATTTTTTAGCCTTTCTTAGAAGGTAGGGAAGTTGAGGATATATTAAACACAGTTTCTTCTTTCTGAGGTTTCTCATTGTTTGTAGCAACTAAAACCATGGGATTTTAGACTAAGATCTTAAACATCATTTGCCCAGAGCATTTCAAAGTATTTGTGGCAGCAGAATCCCGTTTTCCCCCAAAAACCATCTTTGTATATACAACCAGTATATTGACACAGATAAAAGCAGACCCTTCTGATGGAGGCGCTGAGGCACTGCCACAGAACCCGTTTTCTGAAAACCACTGTCTTCATCAAAGCCTTTATTAAACAGCTGGAGGAACTGAGGTCCAGAGAGGTGAGGACACTAGGTCCTTATGCACCATAATAGTAGACCTGGAAGACACCAGCAGTAACCTTGACCCTCCGCCCTGTGCTCTTTCCACGGCATCACGGTCTCTAATGAAACCAGCCTCGACTATGATACAGTTAAAGAGCCAAAGAGAGGTGAGGGTGTTTGTGCAAAATTACCAGCAACAATACAGGAATGTACGGTCACGAGGCAGGATGGCCTGGTGTACAGAGCGAGAGGTGAGATGCAGAGGCAAGAGACTCTAGAAAAAGATTTGTCTCTATCCCACAGGCTGTTCACTTCCATTCCCTGGGGCCCAGATTCCTCATTTGAAAATGATGTTGCTGTCTCACAGAACTGTATTAAGAACCAAACAGGAACCAAGGAATGTGCCCATACAGAAGTACTTTATCACACTGCACTGCAACTGCTTCCTTGTCTGTTTCCGCCACTGGATTCTCAGCAGCATTTCAAGATGATATCAACGTTTTACTCCCTATTCCTCGTCCGTCCAGAGCTGGTGCTCAAATAGCATTGAATAATGTTGAACTCACCGTGAAAACAGCTAACACATATCATGCATTTATTTACTACGTGTTAAATGTAATGCTAAGCATGTGACATTGCTCATATATTTCATCTCATGACAACCTCATAAGACATACTGTCATTGTCCCCACTGCACAACTGAGAAACACAGACAAAGAAAAGTGAGTTACCAGCCCAGGGTTCCAGAAATATAAGTTGTGGAGCAGAAAGTCCGCTGAAATGGTCAAACTTCAGAGCCTAAGCTCTTAGTCACTATGTCTTTCAAAAGCATCAAAATAAGGTAATTAAAAGTTAATCAACTAGGGGATGAGGCAAACGTCCTCAGCAGGAAAGCATGTGGAACACACTGGGCACCCACTGGAAACACGAGATGCAAATTCCAAGGACAGGTCTGCTCTCGATGATTGTTCTGACAGACACAAATTAGGGAGAATGAGAGAACGTGTCTAACCTCTAAAAATGATGTTGTAGAGATATATCCACTGTTAAACTCTCAGAAGATGGTCTCATTCAATGTGTTTAAAAGAGAAAGACTCTCAAATATGCACTAGCCAAAGGAAAATGGTAATCAAAAGGAGTAGGCAGGCAGGAGAGAAAACAAGAGCAAGATTCATAATGACCAGGAATTATCTTTGTGATCAACAGCCTCATCATTCATTGTTGTTTATAAATATACAACACCCCCCCAGACTCCCGTCAAAAAAAAAACTGCTCTACCGTGAAATACATGTGGTCAGTCACAAGGCAGGTTGACGACAGTCCACAGAAAGATGGCACTGGTCCTCTCACACATAACCATGGAATGATTGCTTACAAATGTAAGTAGAATCAGAAAGTGTTAATAGAAAGTCATCAGCGATGTGGCCATACTTGCTCATGGAGGAAACCTGTCCACACCTGAGACACAAATGTCCCAGACATTTTCAGGTGTAATCATAATTACCACCATGGTCAAAAATTGAATAATGGGCTGGGTGGATCACCGGTCTAACCCTATGTAATAGTCTTCATGAGATCGTGACATTGACTGGTAATTAGTAACTACAATCATGTATGTAAATTCTCTCTCTGAGGATGAGATGGGCTGCATGTTCCCAGGTTCCTAATTTTCAGTTGGCCATGACTAAACTGTCGGTGATTGTAGTTTTCTAGCTATTGAGAAGACTTCTAGGAGACAGCGAATAGTCCACCATTTTACACCTTAAAGCCTATCTGCATTCTACTACATTTCTCACTTCTTTGGAATCTGAAGCAAACTAATTAAATATATTTTCTTTTAACACACCAACATGTAAGTTAATATTTCCAACATTTGATATTTTCTCCAAAACAGCCAGTATGAGATAACTAGATTTATCAAAAGGTTTGTTTGTTTTAAATTCTCTTCCCATAAGCAAGTTTGGTTTTTGAAATTTTCCCTTTCAAGAAAGAAAAAATAAGCAAGGAAGCAAATCTCCAAGATAGAGCCTGCATTTTTATGCATCTTTAGCCAGACAAACATTAGTCCTTCCCCAGAACTGGAGCAGCTATTCTGAAGAACGTAAACTTGCTGTTTTCTCAATATGCAGACAGCCTGTTGTCATAGATCCTCATAGTAATGAACAACTTCTCAATATTTAATAAGCCTGGCATTCCTGTCCCCAGGCGGACAGCACAGACAGTTGGTAGCCAGCTTCTAACTGACCATTAAAATACAGAATCTCTCTTTAAAATGTGCTTCACAAACAGGTTCCATCACCTGCAGTGGGGAGCAAGTGCCATCCTCTGCAGTCAGGTGGCCTATTTTGCCTGGAAGAGAAGCGGCAGGAACAAGCCAAGTTAGCCTGCTCAGTGTTCAAACAGAGGCCAGCAACAACAGAATCCTATTACAAAGGAGAGGAAAGCCCATCCACAGCCCTTCTCTTCGCAGTGTCGTTAGCTCCAAGACCTGCCAAGCAAGTGGAAATTAGGAAAGCCAGCCATGATATTTGTGTCAATGCATGACAATAAAACCATTCTGGAACTCTTTTTTTGTTCTTTTCAGGCTTGCTTATACACAAGAGTGTTTTCTGCTGCCTCTGGTGTGCTGTGCAAGGGTAAATATATTGCAACAATAATGCTCACTAATTGGACCAAGATGCCATTGATTCCAACAATAACATTGGAGTATTTCAGCATTGCCTTTTTTAAAATCCAAGGAGCAAAAACTAATGTTAATGTGACTATATGGAAATTCAGGAAATCATTAATACAATTAGATCATTTTCCGAATAATGGAAAAGCTCACATAAATGAGTTCTCTTTGCTCTTATTGACCATTAAGAGAAGATGCTTGGCTGTAACTATAATTTCAGGTTAACACCAATATTCCCATGATTGCATTAAGTAAAGAGTTTAAAAATTCTTGAGTAGGCCTACCACAACTCTTGTCACCATCGCTTCACAAGACACGACTGTCTTTTCTTCTCTTTCATCAACAGTGTTAGGAATTACTGTGGGATTTTTGGCCCAATTTTCACAGGGAAACAAGGGAATTTCCTTTCTTAACCATTTCAAGAGAATGGTTGCATGTGTAATGACGCAAGGCAAAATAAGAAAGGTGTGGACGGTGGGTGGTGGACATTCTAGCAGAGGACTGGCTCTCATCGCCATCCTCCAGGACGGTGGGTGGCGGACATTCTAGCAGAGGACTGGCTCTCATCACCATCCTCCAAGAGTGTGGAACCCAAATCCATGCTCCAGAAACACTAAAAATGACAACTTCACGGCCATTTTGGACACTTTCTAGAAGCATTCGGTCTCTGAGTGTTGACAATCACATACCGCCAAGCAGCCCAAGGAGCAAACCTGCTCCATGTTGCTGCATCAGGAGATGACATTAGGATAAGGGGTAAGAAATACAATGCAGCAGACTCAAAGCCTTCATGAGAACGTTCTAGCAGAATTGTTCAGCAGAATATAATGAACAGGGTAAGTTTCAAGGTAGAGGCACTCAAAGGCTGAGAGTCTACCTATCACAGATGCTACTAGCAATATTTTTTAAATTAATGTCTTTTTCTCAAAAGTTTATCTAAAATCCCAGAATATAACACAATTAAAAACAGCACTGCTGTAGTTCAAGGAGAAGACAGCTAGAAGACCTGTGCCCTGCAACTCCATTCACTCACCCTGTTTTATCCTCCAAGGCTCCTCAAGCAATCGTGGAAGACCCCAGGAAACACAGTTTAAAAACCACTGCGGGCTGGGCACAGTGACTCACACCTGTAATCCCAACACTTTGGGAGGCCGAGCTGGGCGGATCACTTGAGGTTAGGAGTTTGAGACCAGCCTGGCCAACACAGCAAAACCCCATCTCTACTAAAAATACAACAATTAGCCAGGTGTGGTGGTGTGCGCCTGTAAACCCAGCAACTCAGGAGGCTGAGGGAGGAGAATCCCTTGAATCCAGGAGGCGGAGGATGCAGTGAGATGAGCTCATGCCATTGCTACACTCCAGCCTGGGCGACAAAGCGAGACTCTGTCTCAAAACAACGAAAGAAACCCGCTGCTGTAGAAAATATTCCTAAACTACATGGGAGATCATTCTAACTCGGCAGCTCTCAGGGTTTTCTACACTGGGAAACACATGGCAAGTGTTACCATAATTAATACACAGTTACCATATACAATCTGATCTCATGTTCATACCCAGATTCAAATAGCCCCAAAAAGTTAGGGAGGAAGTGAAGCACTACAAAAATCCTCAGGCTCTCCAAGTGCTAAAAGTACACCCAAGTTTTAGCTGTTGTGAATGATGCTGCGGGAAACAACAGGGATGCAGAGAGATCTTCCAACACTTGAAGACAAATATATTTCCAAAGGAAGTGGCATTGCTCCATCACATGGTGGCTCTATTTTTAGTTTGGTGAGGAGCATCCTACTGTTTGCCCTATCAGGGTGTACTAATTTATGTTCCCACCAATAGGGTATAAGAGTTCCAATAATAACTATTCTAACCAATGTGAGGTAACAGCTCATCACGGTTTGACGTGCATTGCTCTGATGATTAGCGATGCTGACCCGTTTGTATGTCTTTGTTGGAGAAATGTCTATTCGAGGTCTTTGCTCATTTTTTAATGTTACTTGGGTTTTTCTTTTTTTTCCATTGAGTTATGCAAAACCCTTATATATTTTGGAGATTACCCTCTAATCAGATAGATGTTTTGCAAATATTTTCTCCTGTTCTACGGGTTGCTGATTTGTCTTTTTGATTGTCTCCTTTGCTATGCAGAATGTGTTTAGTCGATACAGCCCCATTTGTCTATATTGAGGTTTGTTTTCTGTTCTTTTGATGTCAAATCCTAGAAATCATTGCCAAGACCAATGTCGAGAAGGTTTATGTTTTTTTTTCAAGGGGTTTTATCATTTCATGTCTTATGATCAAGTCTTCAATCCACTTTGAGTTGATTTTTGACTATGGTATAAGATATGAAAACAAAATTTCCATCGACAGATGAATGGATAAAAATGTGATACACACATACAATGAAGTATTATTCACCTTTTAAAAAGAAGAAAATCCTACCATTTGTAACAACACAGATGAACTTAAAGAACATTATGCTAAGTGAAATAAGACATGGTGGCGTGTGCCTGTAATCCCAGCTACTCGGGAGGCTGAGGCAGGAGAATTGCCTGAACCCGGGAGTCGGAGGTTGCGGTGAGCCGAGATTGCGCCATTGTACTCCAGCCTGGGTAACGAGAGCGAGACTCCGTCTCAAAAAAAAAAAAAAATAATAATAATAATAGCTAATTTGAACATGCAAATGTTAACTAAGTATTGATATAATAGGGGCTTTATTGATTTCTAGGGAAGTTACTATTTTCTGTGCTCATTGGCCATTTTTATTTCCTTTTTTATAAATTATCTCCTTATGACTTTTTTCATTTTCCTATATCTTATAAAAGATTTTATCTTATAAAATGAGCTCTTAATAGTATAAGAGTAATATATATCCATCTGCTCTATCTGGGCTATTTCCAGGTTTTTACTTTGCCATTTACTTCTTTATGGTTTTAAAAAATACATGCATTTGAGCAGTTTTAACTTTTTATGTATTTAAATCTATTAAATACTTTTGTGATTTTAGTCACTGATTTTTCTTTTAATGCATAGAATATTGAGGTAATTCTTTTTCAAACTGTTTTATTGATAGGGAAAGAATTTCACAGGCAGAAGTTTGAATTTTAGCTTCGTTTATTTTATTTATTTATTTTTTTGAGACAGAATCTTACTGTGTCGCCAGACTGGAATGCAGTGGTGAGATCTCAGCTCACTGCAACTTCAGCCTCCCGCGTTCAAGCAATTCTCCTGCCTCAGCCTCCAGAGTAGATGAGACCACAGGTACATGCCACCACACCCAGCTAATTTTTGTATTTTTAGTAGAGACTGGCTTTCACCAAACTGGCCAGGATGGGCTGGATCTCTTCACCTTGTGATCCACCCACCTTGGCCTCACAAAATACTGAGATTACAGGCGTGTACCACTGTGCCTGGGCCTTTAGCTTCATTTAGTAATGGATTTCCAGAAGAAACAAGCAGTTGGAATAATAAATATTAAGATGAAAAAATTATGTTTATGTTAATTTGGGAGTAAATTTAGTTTTTACTTAAATTTTAGGAAGATTGTGCTTCATATTGTACCGAAGTCTTTTCTGATAAACTAATACAAGTATTTATTACGGTCTACTTTTTCAGAGTAAATTATTTTATTTCTTCAGATGTGCTTATCTGAATTCTTGAATTCTTATGCTATTGGTCCTATCTTCTTTCTTCAAAGCAGTAAAGTAATGCCTCATTTTTTTTCATGCTTTAGAAATGCCAAATAACAGAAATAAGGGCCTATTTTTAATTTGGTTCCATTTTGAGAGAATATTCCTGTGGAAAATAACTCTTCCCCCTCCTCCGACCCTCAGCCCTCCATTTTCAAATGGAGTCTGTCACAGAGTCCAGGTCCCCTTTGCCACATTTACTTAGGGTTTTTTTTTTTTGTTCAGGCTGGATTAATCATCTCCTTTCTTGTGGACACCAAGTCCATGTCCCCTTACAACTTCATCATAACGAGCAACAAGCCCTGTGGTCTTAAGTGCTATTTATCTTCAGTACATAGTTGCTCACTTAAAAAACCTTACTTTTCTCATATGTTTCTTGGCCGCATATATGTCTTCTTTTGTAAAGTGTCTGTTCATATTTTTAGAGCAGTTTATGTTCACTGCAAAGTGGAGAAGAGAGTACAGAAAGTTTCCATATACCCCCAACTCCATACATGATAGCACCACTTTAGACAACAGTCCACACCAGAGTGGTGCATTTGTTACAACTGATGAATCTACAGTGATACTTTGTAATCACCCAAAGCCCATAGTCTAAGTTAGGGTCACTCTCAGTGCCATGTGTTTTATGTGATTTGACTATGGGTAATGACGGGTATCCACAGAGTTACCTGTATGACAGAGTGTCACACACAGTAGTTTCATTGCACTGAAAATCCTGTCATTCTGCCATTAATCCTACCTCCCACCAACCTCTTTTCACTGTCTCCATAGTTGGGCCCTTTTACAGAATGCCAGACCATTGTAACAATACAGTATGGAGGCTTTTTAGGTTAGCATCTTTCCAAGTGTTGGAAATCATGTAAAAAGCTGCTATACCTATCCCTGAGAAGGTTTTGATTGGATATACGTTTTCAACTCCTTTGTGAAAATACCAGGAAGTATACTTGATGAGTTGTATGGTAGGAGTCTGTTTAGTTCTGTAAGTAACTGCCAAATTGTCTTCTGAAGTGTTAGTAACATTTTTCACAATCACCAGCAATGAATGAGAGTTCCTGCTGCCCCACATCCTGCCCAGCATGTGGTGTTGTCAGGGTTTTATACCTTGTCTGTTCCAATAAAAGTGTAGCGCCATCTCATCATTGCTTTGGCTTGCAATTTCCTAATGATATACAATGTTGAGAGTTTTTCATATGCTCGTTTGCCATCTTCATATCTTCTTTGACAGGGTGTCTGTTCAGACCTTTTTTCCATTCTTTAGTTAGTTTGTTCATTTCTTTTTGTTGACTTGCAAGTATTCTTTGGGTATCTTGAATAATATTTCTTTCCAGATATGTACTATGAAAATATTCTTCTTGAGAGGATCCAAGATGCCCAAATAGGAACAGCTCTGGAGTGCAGTTCCCAGCAAGAATGCAGAGGGTGAGTGATAACCGCATTTCCAAACGAATTTTTATTGCCCACAGACCAGAAGATTCCAGGGCAGAAAAGTGCAATGAGTATCCAGCACGGCTGTTTCAGCCAGCGCAGCAGGTCTCCACACAAAAACTCACACAAATCTGGGCAGCTGATTCAACTGGTGCCTGTAACGGCTGGGAGACAGAGTTGCCCATTCAACTGAAAAAAGGGGGACTGAAACAGGGAGCCAGGTGATCTGGCTCAGCGAGTCCCACCCCGACAAAGACCAGTAATCTGAAACGCTCTGGATTAAGAGTTTCACAGCAAGCACAACTGGACCCGGATGGTCCAGCTCTGTGGGGGGGAAGGGCGTCTGCCATTACTAAGGCAGTCCACCACTACCGAGGCAGTCCACTATTACCAAGTGGGGCAATCCGTCATTGCTGAGGGAGTCCACCATTACCGGGGCAGTCCACCATTATTACCAAGGCAATCCGCCATTACTGAGACAGTCCACCATTACAGAGACAGTCTGCCATTACTGAGGCAGTTCAAATTATACTGAGGCAGTTCTATAAACAAAACTGCAAGGAAGTTCACACAGCACCTGGACAGAGCCCATGGCAGCACAGCAACGCCTTTGCTGGCAGACTGTGACTAGGCTACCTTCTTGCTGGGCAGGGCATCTCTGAAAAAAGGCGGCAGCACATCAGGAACTTATAAATAAAGCCCTACTTCCCAGGACAGAGCACTGGGGGAAAAAAGGTGGTTATGAGTACTGAGGCATTAATTTGTTTTTATGTATTAATTTATTTATTTTCTTTTCAACTTATTTTAGGTTGAAAGGGCACATGTACAGGTTTGTTACATGGGTAAATTGTGTGTCATGAGAGATTTGTGTACAGATAATTTTGTCACCCAGGTAATCGGCATAATACCTGATAGGTAGTTTTTCAATCCTCACCATCCTCCCACTCCCTCAACGGTGAACTGGTTAAAAAAAATGGGGTACATATGCACCATGGAATACTATACAGTTGTTAAAAAATGAGATCCTGTCCTTTGCAGTAACATGGTTAGAGCTGGATGTTGTAATCCTAAATGAATAATAAATAAATAAAGCACTGACTTTGAAAGCAAAGACAGTGCATTATTTTATTTATTTATTAAAATTACTGGACACTCAAAATATATGCACGTGTGCAAAAATTGAGGAGCAACTTCCAACAAAATGTAAGCAAGAATAATTGTTATTATATGCTATTTCTGTAAGTGCTAGTGGCAGTAAGTAAAGAATGAATCGTAAAATTGTGACAGGGGAGGTAGAGGAGTGCTTTTTGAAACCTATTTTGCATTAGATTTTCAAGACAGTTGAGAACATACATTTGTGGAGAAGTGAGGGTGAGTATTCTAAGGGAGGTGGAAGCGAGGTTTAATAACAATGCAGAACAAGGAATCAGAAAAGTCTGTTGATAACATCAAAAAACGTAGGGGTAGCTGGAGCAGAGGGTTAGATCTGGGAGACCTGAGTGAAGGTTTTGGCTTTCACTCAGTGGGCAGTCAGGATCTACCTAATGTGAAACCACGGGGTTCTGGAATGGGCTGATACAGTGAGATATTTGCCCATGTCAGTGGATCCATAAATCGTTTTCTACAAAGTCATCTTGTTTTGTTTTTCAGACAAACCTTGGAAATTAAGAATGTTCTGGAATGATGAAGCTGTTCATGCCAAGACCTAGAGCCCTGGTCCAGTATGATTCCATTCAGTTCATGCCGTGGTAATTTTCTTGGAACTTCTTTTTACTGTTAGTTCTCATTTGTTTTCATATTTAGTGAGCGTACACTTAATTGCAAAGCTGTCATTAATAAAAATTCTTATACTACCTCACTGCACAAATATCTTTCCTGTGTGCTAGGCATTTTCAAAAGTGGAATAATTCTGCATCTGATTTGCATCATCTTATTTAAACCGGGACAGTACTGGCCGTACTGTCTACCAAAACAGGCTGTAAGAAATTACAATATCTTTGCAGCTATAGAGCAACAATTGTCTCTTCTGGGTTTCCAGAAACTGTTGTGCTCCATGTGATTTTAAGAAAACTGGGACATTGGTGGGAAGACAGTGGTTTGGAAATGCTTATAGGATTAAGAAGGTTGAAGTTGAACCTGGAGGTAAGCTTAAAGGAGTGGCCAAAGTATCCCATCAAGACATCATAGTGTCATTAGCATGACCACGTTCTCTTCTGAATCTTCACCAATGGTATAGAATCCTTTGATTTCAACTCCTACCGTTCTGGGAAACCCTAAGGTTTGTGCTCCTGTGTCAGCCTATTTCATGGTATGTTGAAGCATGCCTTCCTGTGGGATTGCCAGTGATCCCAGCCCAGTGAGAAATGAGGATAGCATTTCTCCCCATGCTATCCCTCCCAAGCTCACTGGGAGGGATAGCCCAGTGCCTGAAGAGGAAGGATGGCTGTACAGCCTGGTGAATGACTTAATGAGAAGGTAATTGATGCTTCACCTTTTCTCGTTTTTTTTGTAAAGTAGGGGAATATGACTCCTCCATCCTGTAGTATTTTTTATTGCAAAAAAAAAAAATCAGAATTCTTTAAACTTCTTGGAGGATGAAATTTTCTCGAAACTCTGAAATTTTTAGGGGTGGTTGGTGTCTGAGCAATCCAGGGAAACATAGATGCAAGCTCAGGGGAAAAGATGAAAGGTGCTCAGGAGAAGGTAGGATAGTCCTATAAAGAAAAGGTATACACACGCACATGCACACACACTGAGATTCACACAAATCTTGTTAAACCTAACAGCAAGCTGGAGTTCTTAATCCCCAGTGCACGGAGCTTTGCTTGGGTAATTCCGTTAACTTAAAGGTAAGGATACTCCTCTGTAATGAAGGCAGTTCCTGTGCACACTCACTACTGTGCTCTAATGAAGTCTTACTGAGCTTGAGGATCTGTCAGGCAGAATATGCTGATCTTCTACACCCGGGGTACTTTCTCTAAGTGAGATCTGACTGCCGCCCAGCTCAGTTCTAGGAATGCTCTGATGATGCAATTTTATTCCATGTCCAGTGATTTAGAAACACAAGAGTTTTGAGTTTGGGTTCTTTCTAATGAATTCATTAGCGGTTGTGGTGAGTTTCATTGATTTCTTCCTGATGATTTGTCTTCTCTCTAAAACGGGTGCTATTAGAGGTTTAGTGATATATACTTGTAAGGATTTTGGTCTGATGTTTGGTCCATCAGCCAGGTCGTCTGCAGTTTGGATTCTCAGTAGGAAGTAGCTTTCATGGCTGCTTTCAATCTCTGACCCCTTCTTCTTCTGACCTCATTCTGTGCATGCTGTTTTGTTACAGGATGAGCTTGGTTATCTAAATGTCCCGACAGCCACTGGGCTTTCAACAAATATAACTGAATGGAAGATAAATCTTTCATGTGCAGATATGCCTGCTCTAAAACACAGAGTTGAAAACCTCTCATTACCTCCTTAGAATTAGATGGTTGGCCTCCGTTGAAGCCAAGGTATGACTTTTCAAGCCGATGGCCTTGTACTGTGGGAGGCCAGCACCTTTCTGAAGACGGTTCTCACTACGGCTACACCTAGTGCTGCTGAAAGCAGCAGGTGCTCCACGCATGTGTGTGATTCTCTATAGCTGCCCGAGGCAGGGCCTTGTATTCTGTGGTTGCTCAGGAGGACTCTTGGGCATGACATGCCTGCAGATCAGCTTTGTAGTGGCCTCCATCATCCTGGTCTCAGCCATTTTTCCTTAGCACCATCCAGGCCGAGCTTAATGAAGCAAGGACCAAGATGTCCTCACCCTCAAGCATGCTTGCCTCATGCAAATAGAGTGAAGTTGTCTCATTTTCATCATTTTCTTTCTGAAATTAAATTCTTTTTTTAATTGCATTTTAGATTTTGGGGTACAGGTGCAGAACATGCAAGATAGTTGCATAGGTACACACGTGGCAGTGTGATTTGCTGCCTTTCTTATCAAGATTCAAGAAAATGCAGTCATTTGAATGAATGCATTGACTTGGAAAACATATCCTAGGAAATATGGGGAATAATGAACAAACACAGGGCAATAACAACGAACAGAACAAAGCAATCTTGTTCTGGAGCCAATGGTGTGTGTTGCCCCCTCCTTTCCCGGGGCACAGGCAGGAGCTAGGAGGCTCCTTTCCTGAGGTCCTCCCCTCCGGGGCACCTTCAGCCTCCCCTTGACATCACAGGATGAGAACCAGGAAGGCAGTGGGGTTAAGTAATAGGCTTGCTTGGAGGACAGTTTATTTTATTTATTTATTTATTTATTTTTTAAGGAGAGAAGGAGAGGAAGAAAGAGGAAGAAAAAGAGGGAGAGAGAACAGGAATATTGCTTCATTCTAAAAATGGGTATTAATAATGGCCGATCAATACTTTGTGTATTTAAAGTGGACAGTGTATATTTTGTGTATTTAAAATGGAGAGCTCTATAAATATTTATTGAGTTTACTTGTTCTGGATCTGAGTTCAAGTCCTGGATATCCTTATTAATTTTCTGTCTCGTTGTAGTTTTGTTTTCAGTTCTTTGAGAAATCTCCAAACTCCAGGGTCTGAACTAATTTACTA
>CAUYOR010032402.1:0-31325 GCA_963573925.1 Callimico goeldii
GGGGAGGGATAGCCTGGGGATAAATGCCAAATGTGGGTGAAGGGGTAGAAGGAAGCAAAACACATGGCCATGATCTATGCAACTGTCTTGCATGTTCTGCACATGTACCCCAAATCCTAAAATGCAATAAAAAAATTTAAAAAACAAAAAAAAAAAAAAAAAAAAAGAAAACCAATAGTAAATAAATTATGAGAGTAAGTCTGAGCAGATCTCCAAGGAACAAAGTGCATGATCTTCAACACATGTGACATTGAGATTTGCTGCTCAGGGACCATTTGTGGTTATGTCTTGGTTCTTGGCGAGATTACCAGAAACCTGAGTTCCAAAAACATAATGTTTAATCATAGTTGCTAAATAGAAAGTAAGGCATTATGGAAAAGGCACTGATTCTCATATCACTGGATCATTATTTTAATAAAAATCTATTAAGAGATGAAAACAGTTGGTGCTTCTTTGAACATGCCTTAATGTTACCAAGGAGTCAGTTACTCACTTACCTGGCCCATATTTTGAAATTAATTCCTAAAGCTATTTATACTACTCAGGCTGTCCCTAGAGCCCCTCTTTAAAGGATGCTATTTCCAGCATAAGCTCAGTCGTTCAGGACAGTATCCTGGGGTTTTCAGTTCAAAAAAATCGAATTAGTGCATCTGGGCCGATTACCAAAAGCCATTAGAAGACTTTGGTTCCCTTTTTAACAGCTCCCTCCTCTCCTGCACTCCTCCTGCCTTGGAAGCTCAGATGTTCAGCATGAGAGCCTTTTTTCTGAATTGCTTTTGGCACAGGCTGGAGGCAGGCAAGCATGCAGTTAGAAGATTGTCCAAAATCACAGTTACATGACAATATTGATCTTGGCTCCAGAAGTCAAATGGAGAGTTCCATTTTGGCACAAGACCTTTTCTTCTAACCCATGTCAAGGATAATCATTTATTTTTTAGGGCTTTTGATAACCTCATATCAATGTTAAAACATGGATCCCAAAATAATTTTTTAATGATGGCTAAAGTTTTTATTAATTATATTTTCAGACTTCTTAAGAATTATTATCTTTCTAGATTTGTTATGACTGAATTATGTCTCCCCAACCCCAAATTTATGTGTTGAAGTCCTGACTCTCAGAACCTCAGAATGTGATAGTATTTAGGTCTTTACAGAGATTATTAGGTCAAAGTGAGATCATTAAAATGGCCCTTAATTCAATACAACTGGTATCCTTTCAAAAAAAATGAGATTAGAACAGACACAGAGAAAAGACTAAGTGAAGACACAGTGAGAAGGTGGCTATCCACAAGCCTAGGAAAAAGGCCTCAAGTGGAACCAACTTGCCGACACCTTGATCTTGGACTTGCAGCCTCCAGAACTGTGAGAAAATAAATTTCCTTCATTTAAGCCCCCCAGTCTGTGATACTTTGTAATGGCAGCCCTAGAAGACTAAAACAAGGTTTCACTGGCTAAAAATCCACATCACAAACCAAAGAGGTATAAGAAAACTCATAACCATACACAGGAACAATGGTACCATGGGAAGTATTGAGCTAAATTTGGAGAGTATCTTTTGCTCTGCAACTAGACCTGGTTAGATATCTGCTATGTGTATAATTTGGAGCCACCTATGACTGGTCTCCAATAAACAGCTGCTCTTTGAACACTGGTGTTCTTTGTCCTATTCCAAACAGAAAACATCTTTCTCACTCTGAACATTTTTCTCATCTTTTAGAGCGGATGAGCTCTTTTGAATTCCAAATTTCATGTCCTTAGTGAGTCCTCCACAGTCTGTGCATCAGCAGAGCTAACACTCTCCCTCCCCAGTATCAGCTAATTAGCCTCTCTGCCTGCCACCTCCTGTGCCCCTTATTCTCCTATCAAAAGGAGAGATCCTCCTGCAAGACATACACAGAAGCAGGTGCTGCTTTTCAATCCCTTGTGGTTTACCTCCTTTTCTAGTTTTACCTTAGTCTACCAGGAACTAATGAGCTGTTAGTGATAGATTCCTTTATCTGCAAAAAAGAAAAACATTCCTTAATGTACTAAAATGTCATTTCTGAAGAATATAAACAAGAGACCTCTGAGAAAAAAAATGTTTACAACATATATGAAGACTGAAGCAGCTGTGCATTCAGGTTAAAATCGTGGTACTAGAAGATGAATTGCCACACTGCGAGATTGTGGAATCATCCATGTGGACTTGTTTCCTGAGAAGCGTAGTTCTCCATTCCAGGTGCACAACAGACTTTCCTGAAGAATGTTTAGAGAATTCTGATAGGATCATTCACAAAGAGCCTGAGTTAATTAGTGTTGAGTAAAACCCATTCCTTGGTATTTCAAAAGTATACCAGGAATTAAAAGGATGAGTTAGGTTCCTAATGAGGAAAAGAGAGAGAGAGAAAACAAAAAAGGGAGAGACAGAGGTCATGAGAGAGAGAGACTGAGAGATAGAGGAAAAAAGCGTGTTGGTTAATTTTTTGTTCCTGACTACTACATACAGACATGTAGGACCTAATGTTTCCTTTGCAAGTAAAATTTGAAATAAATTAGGTTTGATTGCAGCTAAGAGCATCATATTAAGACCTTGGAAAAACCACTCAAATTGTTGCATTGCAGAATGGATGTTATCTTTAACTATGGCATCACAAGAAGACAGCTTCATAAATTACAGGGTGCAATGGGTTATTTTGATGAGATTATGGGTTCTTTATATTGCTTACTCAGACAGGGATAATAACAGAACATGATCACATATGTTTATAGTTTCTGTTGGAAAAGATCTTAAAGATGATCTGGATGAAATGAATAATTATTGCATCTCCAAGGTATGTTTTCTTTATAATAAAGTGGGTACCATCTCTTAATCTGAGCAACCATATTTAGACATCAAGGCAAGAATGATTTCACCTAAATGTAACTGGTGGTCTACTATCTAACGCAGTCAAGCTTCCTCTGCTATTCTTCCTACTGGATCTTACTCATTTCTTGATCTTATGTTCCTTAAGTGACAAATACTTGAAAATTCAAACCGCATTGGGCATTGTTACAAAGGACTCCTCATTATTTACCATTATAATTTCTGTCATTTACAATTCTAATAGGAGACTAACCTGGTTAAAACAGTGCTGTGGCGATATGATGGTTAGTACTAGAGAGAATAACCATGCCTGAGATGATGTCAAAGTTACTGTGTACCTATCATTTGTTAGGCAACTGCAATAAGAACTCTCTTTATAAAGATACTGAATGAAAACACATCATCCAGAAAACCGTAGTTTTTCTCTATCCCCTCCTTCTCCACTAAAATATCCTGTAAGTGCTTCAAATTCAGCATTCCTCAAAATGAACTAATTTCTCCTCACTTGAAGATATGTTGACTTTTCCTAAATTCTTGACCTCAGTTAATAGCATTCACCTCCAATTGAATTAGAAAGCCCCACTCCACCCTCAACTCCTCTCTCTCCTACCCCCAGGCCATTCACCCTGCCCAGCCAAGTAGACCTACCAATTTCTGCTGGAGTCTATCCCACCTTTTAGCTCATTGTTGCTGGCTTAATTCAAGTCCACACCATTACCTGGAGAATTCCAAGAGATGCCCCAGAAAGAGCCATCTCAAATGCTAAACAGCTTTTGGGAAGGAGGCAGCTATTAAAACCACAGCAACGCACAACAGAGCAGCAAGAACAACCCTGCTCTCAGTCTCACTGTCCCACCCCACCCTAGAAGCCATTTTCTGTAACATTAACAGAGGTGTCCTTTGAAAATTAAAGTCGAATATATCATTCCTTTGCTTAAGAGCTTTTGCTGGCTACCTACTGCTTTAAAGATACAGCTCAATTTTTTTTTTTAGCATTTAACCACTTTGTCTTTGTCCAAACTCAATGAGTTCATTTTCTTCTCCTCAAACAAACAATGCTCTCTGCCACCTCTAAATCCCTGCACACTCCCTCTTTATAGAATAGTCTTTCATACTTCCATCTCTGCTTCTAAACTCCTTCTCTACCTCAATTTTTAAGCCTAAAATCCCATATAACCACGTGGCCAAGTCAGTATCTCATGGAATGAGTTCGCTGCTCTTTCCTGTCAATGGCCCCAACAAAATCCCCATTGTAAGTTCTTTATTTGGCAAAAAGGATTGAGCACCTACTGTATGCTAGGTACTAGGAAGACGGTACAAAAAATAAGGTAATGTCTATGTTCTCATGTTCTTACAGCACTATTATCGTGGGAAAACATAGTTAATAAATAAGCAAAAAGAGCACTACCGTTGGTGAGGTAGGACAAAAATTCAACTGGGGTAGATTGAGGAGAGAATAGATAAGAAAGTAGAGACAGCTTAGCACATGTTGAGATTTTCATTTATTTTCATGTTTTTCTTGTCCTCTGTACAGCAGTCTCCAATCTTTTTTGGCACCAGGGACTGGTTTCGTGAAGGACAATTTTTCCATGGATGTGGGGGTGGTTGGGGGGCGGTGATGGGGGATAGTTTTGGAATGATTCAAGCACATTACATTTATTGTGCACTTTATTTCTCTTATTATTACATTGTAATATATAAAAACATAATTATACAACTCACCATAATGTGGAATCAGTGGGAGCCCTGGGATTGCTTTACTGGAACTACAGGGTCCCATCTGGGGGTGATGGGAGACACTGACAGATCATCAGTCATTAGATTCTCATAAGGAGTACACAATCTAGATCCCTGGCATGCACAGTTCACAATAGGGTTCATGCTGCTGGGAGACTCTAATGCCACCGCTGATCTGACAGGAGGTGGAGCTCAGGCAGTAATGCAAGCAATGAGGACAGCTCTAAATGCAGATGAAGTTTTGCTTGCTTGCCCACTGCTCACCTCCTGCTGTGCAGCCCAGAACCTAACAGTGTGGGTATATAACATCCAGAGCAGGGGTCCCCAATTCTGGGTGACATGGTATTGGCTTGTGGCCTGAGGGTTGGTGACCCCTGCTCTAAACCATGACCTACAAAACATGAAGTAATGACATTTATTAATGTAAATGAGGTCCTGGTACACTGTATAGCTTGTAGGAAGTAACCAACGAATGTTGGATAAAGGAAAAAAAGAAAGGAAGGAAGAGAGGGAGGGGAGAAAATGAAAAGATGAAACCTCATGCTCACTTTCTGCCAACCATCTTTTGGGAAACACAGCAAACCAAAGGCAGAAACTTGAAATGCTAGTAAGCATATCATATCCTAAAATGGACTGAAACCTAACTTTTTATACATTGAAGTTAAAGGAAACTGCCATCTGCAACCAAGTTAGAAGTTCAAGAGTAGTAAAGGATTTTACAGATGTTACAGAATTATATCCAGAACTGGTATCAGGGCACATATAATGGTAGATGTGCTATTTAAGAAAATTAAGAACACGAGTGCTGTCTATATACTAGCATGTGAATAACTCAACAGAATAACTGAAGCTTATATTAGTTACACAAAAGTAATATTAACTGCAATCATATATGTGAACTTCTGACCTTTTATGTTTAATTATCTTACAGCAAAATAATTTTTATGTATATAACATTATATGTAAAAGATTATATCTATTTATTACATTTTCCAAGTTATATTTATTTAGTGACTGCCATTTAAAGATATTCAGCTGGGCTCTGTTAGGGAATATGAAAAAGCTCAGAAAATAAGGCCCTTCCCTTAAAAAGTTACACTGAAATAGGAGAGATGAGATACTTATATAACATGTAAGTTACACATCAAATGTGACAGATTCTTTATTAGATAAACAATGCTATGAGGGTGGAGGGCCTTACAAAGGGGTCTCACTGAGATCAATCTCGAAGGATGTGATAGAAGAGGGTGGGGATAAAAGACATTCTAGAGTGAAAAAAATTAGATGTGGAACATGATAGTGTGTGTCCAGGAAACTGGGGAGTGTAGCCTGATAGAAAACCATAACATGTAAAAAGGTGAAACAGGAGGTAAGCCTGGAAAACTAGATTGTGATGAGATCATAGCCAAGCAGAAAACTTACATTTTATTCACTTCCATATAAAAATCTCCAGAAAAGGTTCAACAGACTATATTTCAAATTCTCTATATTGCATCCAATAGGTTTTTTTTATTCCCAGTCAAAGCCCCCAGAACAACGCAGTTCTACCATGGAAGGATTTCGAAGATTCAGCTCATATGTGGTAAATCCATTTGTTTTCACTCAGTAAAGGGTCAACCAGCCCTTTGATGGTCTCAAATGTCGAATTGCTATTAACTTGTGTTATATGTGGATGGCAGTGCCCCTTAAAAATGGCCATATATTTATTTCTATATCTAATTGTCTATTGATTTTTAATTTATAATAATTTTATCTTCCAACAGAGGTTCTGAGACAGTTTATTACTCTTTGTTTGAAAAATCAGGCTTGTCTGTCAATAATTGATTTTAGTTTACCGCTTAATCTGACAAAGTTCCCTGCTCTAAGGAATTAATTTTCATTTTCTATTTCAAGAGATTCCCTGGCACCCTCCTGTGGTGAGGGATCGATCAGTTTCTTTTTGCTCATACCTGACACCAAGAAGAAGATAGAATTTAACTGAAAAACTCTTACTTATAATCCGCAAGCCTAAGTAACTGGCCTGTAGTATACAGGAGCTACTCATTTTTAATATTATTTGCATGCACATTTCCACCTACAGGTGGAGCCAGTATCCTAAAAAGTCACTGAAATGTAGACAAGTCCATTGAGATCAGTGCTTCCAGAAGAATCCATTACCCATACAACTGTTTCACACCATTTTTGATAAATACCTATCTGAATACTCTAAACATGACAAAAATAAGAAAATCCTATGTTTCATAATTCTAATAACTATTTTATTAGTTAAAACTTTCTTCATCGAGTATGAGAGCCAGTTTTGATTCTTAAACAGATTATTTCAAGAAAACACATGCAGGCTGTTCCATCGTACTTTCCTTTTTCTATTTAACTCTATTTAACAATCTGTACACTTCTCTGTAAAGAGCTAAATTTACCAAATGAGTTGGACATTAAGACAAGGTTTATGTAAGGGCAGTATTTTCCAACAATGCAGTATTATTTGTCCCCTAACATTTTTTTTCTTATTCTGTGAAGGTTCTATTCCCACTCAGCACAGTTGGTTAGATCCCCAATCAGAATCTGAGCACGGATCAGATGTATATATTTTCCCAAGAATTCTAAATTGGTTATACTTACAATGCTTAAACCTAGTGTCAAACTTCAGACATGAAAACATTTCACCCAGTTCAACTCCTTCATTTATTAAAATTCCTTCAGAAAACTGTAAATTATAACATGGATTTAGAAAAGTAAACAAACTAAAGACACAGAATTCAATCATTCTTAACAAAGTGGATAGCATATAACCACTTTCCATGTCAAGAAATAGAACACTGGGAGTATCTGAGATGATCCCCTCATGCCCTCTTCAGATCCTACCTCTACGCCAAGTATAATTGCATTGACTACCAAAGAATGGATCCTTAAACTCTATTGACTAGCTTTGTTTCATTGTTTTTTGTCCTTTATATAAACAGGATCATATACTGTATTTTGTGTACCTTGCTTTTGTCATTTTATGTAATCTTTGTGAAACTCGTATAAACATTTTCTGCAGCTCTAAAGTACTCATTTTTATTGCAGAACATTATTCCCTTGTATGACTATATGTAGGAGATCGGTCAGAATGGTGGGAGAAATATGAGAAAACACAAATCTTCTTGGAAGGCCAGAAGGTTTTGCAAAATGTTTATCCCTCTCCCTTTCTTCCCCTCTTTGTATTTCCTGGTGTCTATTATTCCCATTTTTATGACCATGTGGTTTATGAGAAATGTTTAGCTCCCACTTATGAGTGAGAACATGTGGTATTCTTTTTTTTTAGTTTCTTAATGTGAAAACTTAGATAATTGATTTGAGGCTTTTATTATTTTCTAATAAAATACAAAAATTAACTCAAGATGGATTAAACACTTAAATATAAAATCTAAAACCATAACAATCTTAGAAGAAAACCTAGGCAATACCATTCAGAACATAGGCATGGGCAAAGACTTCATGACTCAAACATAAAAAGCAATTGCAACAAAAGCCAAAATGACAAATGGGATCTAATTAAACTAAAGAGCTTCTGCACAGCAAAAGAAACTATCATCAGAGTGAACAGGCAACCTGTTACCCATTTTACAGAATGGGAAAAATATTTTGCAATCTATCCAACTGACAAAGGTCTAATATCCAGAGTCTACAAGGAACTTAAACAAATTTACAAGAAAAAAACAACCCCATCAAAAAGTGGGCAAAGGATATGAATAGACACTTCTCCAAAGAAGACATTTATGCGGCCAACAAACATATGAAAAAAAGCTCATCATCACTGGTCATTAGGGAAATGCAAATCAAAACCACAATGAGATACCATCTCACACCAGTCAGAATGTCGACCATTAAAATGTCAAGAAACACCATATGCTAGCAAGGCTATGGAAAAACAGGAATGCTTTTACATTGTTGGTGAGAGTGTAAATTTGTTTAACCATTGCAGAAGACAGTGTGGTGATTCCTCAAGGATCTAGAACCAGGAACACCACTTGCCCCAGTAATCCCATTACTGGTATATACCCAAAGGATAATAAATCATTCTACTACAAAGACACACGCACACATATGTTCACTGCAGCTCTATTTACAATAGCAAAGACTTGGAACCAACCCAAATGTCCATCAATAACAGATTGGATAAAGAAAATGTGGCATATATACACTATGGAATACTATACAGTCATAAAAAATGAGTTCATGTCTTTTGCAGGGACATGGATGAAACTGGAAGCCATCATCCTTAGCAAACTAACACAGAAACAGAAAACCAACCACTGCATGTTCTCACTCATAACTGGGTGTTGAACAATAAGAACACATGAACACAGGGAGGGGAACATCACACACTGGGGCCTGTCAGGGGGTGGGGGGACAACAGGAGGGAGAGCATTAGGACAAATACCTAATGCATGCAAGGCTTAAAACCTAGATGACAAGTTGACAGGTGCAGCAAACCACCATGGCCCATATATACCTTTGTAACAAACGTGCATGTTCTGCTCATGTATCCCAGAACTTAATGTAAAATTTTAGAAAATATTTTATTATATAAACTGCTCTCTAAGCATGTTTTAGATTCATCCTACAAATTTTGATATGTTATATTTTTATTTTCATTCCATTCAAAATATTTCTAAATTCTATTATGTCTTCTTCTTTGATACACTGGTCATTCACAAGTGTGCTCTGTAATTCTAAAGATTTAGGGATTCTTCAAATGTCTTTTTGTAATTTCTATTTTAACTGACTTATGGGCAAAGAGCATAGTTAGCATAATTTTAAAAAATTTATTAAGGTTGGTTTAATGGCCCAGAATATGATTCTTATAGAACATTAAAAAAATTCATGACCTGGCACAGTGGCTCATGCCTGTAATTTCAGCACTTTGGGAAGCTAAGGCAGACAGATCTCTTTGAGCTCAGGAGTTCAGGATAAACCTGGACGACATGGCAAAACCCCATCTCTACAAAAAAAATACAAAAATTAACCAAGCATATTGACGTGCACCTGTAGCCCCAGCTATTTGGAAGGCTGAAGCTGGAGGACTGCTTGAGCCCAGGAAGCAGAGGTTGCAGTGAACTGTGATTGTACCACTGCATGCCAGCCTGGGTGACAGAATGAGAGCTTGTTTCAAGAAAAAAAGAAAGAAAGAAAATTCATGTAAGCAAAATATTTGTTAAAATCCACTGCCAGAATAAGTTAACAGTATGACATTTTCTTCTTATTCTTTTCACTATACTCCTATAAATACAGACATACATGTGTATGGGTGCATACATATAGATACACACAGTTACAAATGGAGAATCACAGTGTACAATGACTTTGTAATCTACTTTTTGCCTGTAAAGGTAGAATAAATTAGTGCTTAAGACATGAGGTCTGAAACAACACTGCTTGGGTCCAAATCCAGATTTCACCATTTACTGGCTCCATGATTTGAAGGAAGATTCTCAAATTGTGCTTCAGTTCTTCGTATGTAAACTGGGGATAATAATAATATCTCATAGAGATTCTTACAAGAATTGAATTAGTATAAACTACTAAGAACACCACTGGACATCTTCTTAGATTATATAAGGGTCTACTAGTTTCTACGATTGCTTTCTCTTATCATGGCTGCAGTATAAGGCTACATTTATTTATTTAGATCATACCCTAGTAATGAGCATTTAGATTATTTTCAGTATTTGCAATTACAAACTCACTGTGATAAAGATCCTTGTTAGGGCACACTTATGGTTATATTCTCCCTTAGGATGAATTCATAGAAGTACAATTGCTATTTTAAAGAATGGGCCTATTTTAAAAGGTTCTTAATGCTTTTGCCCAAGTCCCCAGAGAAGGTCTTTGGTTTTGTGTTTTAATTCATTTACCAACCCACTACTATATAACAAAGTGTGGAAAGATAGCATTTTAGAAAGCATTTTTCAAAGTCTTCCAAGATACATTCTTGTTGAGGTTCAAGCAGATAATGGAATTAGAACACAAATTAATAAGTTAAGTTTCAAAGAGCTACGCTGAGAAAGAATTTTATTCCAGTGCCACAGAGCATAAACATGTTACTTTTTGTTTGTTTGTTTTTTTATAGACAGAGTCTTTTTCTGTTCCTCAGGCTGGAGTGTAGTGTCATGATCCTGGCTCACTGCAACCTCTACCTCCTGGGTTTAAGTGATTCTCCTGACTCAGCTTCCAGAGTAGCTGGGACCACACATGCCTGACTAATTTTTGTATTTTTAGTAGAGAAGGGGTTTTGCCATGTTGGCCAGGCTGGTCTCAAATTGCTGACCTCAGGTGATCCGCCACTTCAGCCACCCAAAGTGCTGGGATTATAGGCACGAGCCACACAGTTGGCCTTGAACATGGTACTTTTATAGATGAATCCCAGAAGAATGACAGCAGATGCCAACCAAAAAAGGAGAATGCGCTGTTTCGTTGAGCAAGTTAAGTTGTATTAATTAAATCTGGAAAATCAATTAACTGATTAAGGGAAATTGTATTCAAGGAATTTATAGCTCTTTTAAGTAACATGTAGTCTGCCTTCTGTGGGAATAGACCACATAGACCTTTTATGAAATGAAAATGTTTAATAGCATATAGAGTACATAAAAATAGAAATTTTATAAAGAAGAATGTTATTTCCAATCATGAATATTCAGTTCTCTGATAGAAAAGTGCACTTGATACACAAGAACAAAAAAAAAGAGGATTTAGGGACAATTCCTTTCATGTTATAGGACTAAAGCCTTTAATGACAATGTTTAGGATGGTGATGAATATGTCGCAAAGAGGCCTCCAAGCTTTTATCTTAACATTTTTTCAGATTAGACCCCATTTCCCCATGTGAATAGCAAATGTTCAAGAAAACTCTGCTCAGCAGGTAAATACAACCAAACCCCAAAATCCTCTACATGCAAGACTTTCTAGTCAGCAAGAAGTGTGGCTCATGAAACCAAGCCAGACATTCCCACTTATTAAGCCTGGCCTCAAAGGTAAACAGCTTAAGGCTTTCTTCTTTCAAATTAAGATTTTCCATAGGATAAATTTAATCACACCAAAAGAACAATCTCATCAGGGAAGCCATCTTATCTTAAGAAAACTACAGCAAAATAAAAAGGCATCCCTCTTTTGGGAGAAAGGATTGAAGAAATTCTATTTCCTCATAGTAAACAAGCCAACTAATAGAGAACAAGCTGATCGACTTTAAGGACACATAGACCCAGGGAACTAGAAAAATGAGGTCCATATAATTGCATTAATTTAAAAAGTCTCTAAAAGGAATTACAATTTCTTCTAAAATATAAATTCCAAGGTTAACTTTCCTTTGAGTTGAGAGTCATGGGATTTCTGTGAAAATTTAAGGTCTAATTGTACAGGATAACTGACTTACTGCAGTAATCTTCCCTTATCTGCGGGAGACACATTCCAAGATCATCAGTGGATGCTTGAAACCACAGATGATACAAAACCCTACAGGTACTATATTGTTTCCTATACAATCATATGGTGCTTAATAATGAGGACGCTTTCTGAGAAATGCATAGTTAGGTGATTTTGTCATTGTGTCATCATACATCATAGAGTGTACTTATACAAATCCAGATGTATAGCCTACTGCATACCTAGACTATATGGTATAACCTGTTGCTCCTGGGCTAAAAACCCCAACAGCATGTTCCTGTACTAAATACTATTTGCAATTGTAACACACTGGTCACTATTTTTGTATCTAAACATAGCTAAACATTAAAAAGTACAGTATAATAGATTGAAAATGGTTCGCCTGTACATGGTGGTTCATGCCTGTAATCCGAACACTTTGGAAGGCCGAGGTGGGTGGATCGCTTGAGCCCAGGAGTTCGAGACCAGCTTGGGTAACCTGGCAAAACTCCATCTTTATAAGAAATTCAAGAATTAGCCAGGCATAAAGGTGCACGTCTGTAGTCCTAGTGATTCAGGAGGCCAAGGTGAGAGATTACCTGAACCTAGGGAGGTGGATGCTGCAGTGAGCCAAGATCGTATCATTGCACTTAAGCCTGGGTGACAGATTGAGACCTTGTCTCAAAAAAACAACCTCAAAAAACAGCAAAAAAAAAAAAAATCTTCTTTATATCCTTATTCCATACATTTTTTTCTAGTTTAAATTTGTTTTTGTTTTCCTTTTTTATACATATAAAGACAGGGTCTCGCTATGTTGCCCAGGTTGGTCTCAAACTCCTGGGTTCAAGCAGTACTCCCACTTTGGCCTCCCAGAGTGCTGGGATTATAGGTGTAAACCACCATGCCTGGCCTATTTTATAAAAACTTTTTACATTTTTGTTATTGTTGCTGTTAACCACTATGACACACACTGTAGCCTAGACCTACACAGAGTCAAGATGATCAATATCACTGTCTTCCACCACCACATCTTGTTCCACTGGAAGGTTATCAGAGCAGTAACACGCATGGGGCTGTCATGACCTGTGATAACAATGCTTTCTTCTGAAATACCTCCTAAAAGAGCTACCTGAGGCTGTTTTACAGTTAAACTGTTTTATAGAAATAAAAGTATTTAGAAGTAGTACACACTAAAATAATGATAAAAAGTATAGTTATACTAAAAACATAAACTGGTGACATAGTCATTTATTATCATTATCAAGTATAATACACCATACATAATTGTGTATGTTATATTTTTATACAGCTGGCAGCATAGATTGATTCATACCAGCATCACCACAAACACATGAGTAATACATTGTGCCATGATGTCACTAAGCAATTTTTCAGCTTTACTACAATTTCATGGAACCGCTGTTGTATATGTGGTCAGTCATTGACCTAAATGTCATTATGTGGCATGTGGCTGTATCAACATACCTATGATAAAGTTAATTTATAAATTAGGCACAGTAAGAGATTAACAACAATAACTGATACTGAATTGGAACAATTATAACAACATACTATAATAAAAGCTGTATGAATGTGATGCCTCTCACATTCAAAATATCTTATTGTATTGTAGTCACCTATTTTTCAGACCTCAGCTGATCTCAGATAACTGAAACTGTGACAACAGAAATAGCGGATAATGGGAGACTACTGTGTATTTTCAATATTCCAGGAATGGGAAGAAGACTAAATATGCAACAGGAATGTGAAAGAGACAGCCATGAGAGGCAAAGCTGTATCCATGAGCTTGATTAGAGGGTGGTCTGTTTGGAAAACGGGTGCTTACCTGAAAACATATCAAACCTCAATCTCTTCCATTCATTTTACTTCCTTCTATTTGAAATAATATTCTGTTACAATTGTGGCTTGATATGTCCTCGCATATGACAGGTCATGTAAAAATTCCATTTAACTCTGGCATCTTTAATTTAGTTGAATAAAATATCTAATTCTACAAACCGGTAATGACAGTTTATCAAAATGTTTGCTCTGTGCCTCTGTCATAGGGTAAATATTAAGAGAAAGAGTGAAAAATGTGTCAGCTCCACATCTAATTGAAACATCTGAAGACTAAGAGAGATTTCAAAACTAAGTTGTTCTAGGCCAGCAAATCACAGTACCAGAGCACACCTTCTCTTTTCAAAGTGCTTTTCCATTATTAATCACCTTTTCTGCACAGTGTTCCTTCCATGAGCGGATTCAGTCTAATCCCCATTTTATGGATGAGTATATTTGGGCGTACGAGGAGATGCTAATCTTCTGTAGGCCACAAAATAAAGGCAGTGGACAGTGGCCACAATCGATGAGGATAATTTTCTGAGTTCTCACCCCATATTTTCTGTGAGTTGTTGGGATACATTGTCTTTGTTTTTAGAAATACACACACATACCCACATATTCTCTATATCAAGCTACAGTTTAGACTGATTTTGTACACATAAATATAAAATGAACCACCAGCTGTTTGGCTGAAGCAGACGGCACAGAAGAATAACAGGAAACTAGAACTTTCGAGTCAAGCAGACAAATTCAAGTTGGGTTTTTCTTTTTGTTTGGTTTGCCACCTTCCAGCTATATAACCTCTCATCTTCACAGAGAGGTAGTGAGACAGAGCAAATGCAAGCAGAGTAACTGGCACATAATACGTGCTTGAATATCTTTTCCTTTCTTCCCACCCCACACCATCAGAAAAATACAGTATGTGTCAAATCAAATTAAATCAGTGTCCTTTACTACTTATTCTGAACAAGTGACAATTTGCAAGTTTGCAGTACATGGGTCTCAAACAGCACAGGGCAGGGCTAAGTTGGATTGTACAATCCTCAAACATGCTGTTCGCAAGAGGTCAAAAGACAAATGTGAGTAATCCCCTTGTCTTTGCCATCACCTACTGTCCAAAGGGCAAATGCTAGTGGCAACTGCCAACAAGGGGCAGTGGTAGAGGTGAGCCTTGATGGACAGGGCTAAGCCAATACCGGATTATTATTCCCCATACAATTAGGGGTCACATCTGAGTGCAGCAACCTCATCCTTAAGCGCATCTATTTCCCTTGGATGCTAAACTTGACATAATCAAGCTATTATCATACTCTTCTCACTTATTAGCATTAGCTCAAAAACTACTCAGGAAATTATTTGTCATTCTTTCTAAAGAGAATCACTCAAAGAAGCTGAACATATCCAGATAGCTTTTCAAATCACTTTTACACTGTTTCAATACTCTATTATTATACTTTGCCAGTTTGAAAACAAGTGCCTTAAAGGGCTTAATTTTATAAAAACCAACACCAAGCTGTATCCTGTTCTCTGGAAAATGAAGCTTTGGGATGATGCAGTGAGCCACAGACCTCCAAAGACCCTTAGAATTCCCTGCTGGAATTTTCCACTACTGCCATCCCAGACCCAGAAACTAGAGCCTTGACCCCAAATTTCTCTTCACTTTTTCTGTAGCAAAGAACTATTTTTCTAGGCAAGACTTGGAACTATAGAGTTCAACACTATTTTATTTTGGTGTGAAGAAACACAGAGACCCAAAATCTTATTGCTTGATCTTGAATAAGTGTTGTAACTTCTCAGGAGTCCAAAAAGGTTGGTAGCAAGTTTAGCCTCTTAAGCCACCACCCCATGGTTTCCTATGTGTAAAAGTCCGGTTGGATGGAAACCTCTGAACTAAGAGTTGGAATGCTGGGGTTATGGTCCTGGTTCTGACAATACCTGTATGGGACCTGGACTTCTATGATTTCAGCTTCTCCATTTATATAGTAAGCGTAGTAAGTGTATAGCCAGATAGTAATTCTTTCCTTTAAACAGATTCTGATGAAAGCTGGACTCTCTTTTTAGAAAAAAAAATGCTCATAGTTAAAAGATTGGCATAAAATGTTAGGAGCTGCTCCAGCCCCCCGAGGACTCTGTGGTTATTATTCTGTATACCCTGACAAGATATGATATGATACCCATCCCCTGACGAGAAGGGTTGCCTCCTGACACACTGGTTCTTGTTGTGGGAGACAAGGAAGACTGGATTAAGGAGGAAGACGTGTGAGAAGGCCAAGGTGAGATATAATGACTAGATCAGTAGCAAAGATATACTCTCCCTAAACATAAATTTAGGCCTCTGCAAAGAAAGAGCTCACTTCTGTGGCCCTGTGTGCATTTACACAGGAAGTCAACCAAAATGTCTCATTTACTGTTGATGTTATATGCATGACAGAGCCCCCTTTCCTAGCAATACTCAGGCAGTAGCTCACACTGCATACAAATTGCCCATCAGGGCTTCTCGCAAAGAGTGGAAATGCTTCTCTCCCAATTAGGTTTGGACAGCAGAGGCTGCTTCCTAGCAATAGAATGTCACCAGCAGTACCTCAGTGCACAAAGAATTAGGATAAAGAATAATGTATAGTTCTGCATTGGCTACTAATTGGGCAATACCATATCTAGTTCATAAAATTGTTCTGAGAATCAAATGAATATATGTTAAAAACTTTGAATCGTGTCTAGTACAAAGAGAATAGTAATAAATGCGAGCAAGTAAAATTACTGGTATTCAATCCAGCAGGTTTTGAATCAGACGTAATGCAAATGGAATCAAAAAGATCTTTTATTTAATAATTGAACAAAAAGGTCAGAAGGTAGAATATACAGTAAGTCCCTAATGCATTTACTTAGAACAATACAAATACCGATTCCAGTGCATATACAGTTATTATTATAAAATCTAGCAGTAAGTGTATACTTCCTGTGCAGGTTCTCTGTCTGAGCCCACCTTATTCTACTTATTCTCTGAGCTTCTCTGTTCTACTCAGCATCCCAGAAAGCTGCCCTCCCTTGACTTTTATCATATGTGCTTTCTGACTCTCTGACTTTTGACTAGGTCTAGACAAATGGAGGCACCTGAATGAGATGGAAGCATCTGTATTCCTCCATGGCCAAAGCTCCCATTGAGTAACCCCACTTCCATGACCCCAGCTTGCTCAGGGTTCGGGTATCACTATTCCTTTCCTCTGATTCTTGAGACCAATGGATGATAACACTTTTCTACTGTGATTCGACTCTGAATGTTTCACAATCCCTTGCTCGCCCCATTAACCCTGTACATACCTCTACATATAGTCCGTAACACTTTCTAGTTAAAGCCTTTGACTGCCATCTGTTTCCTACTGGGACACTAACATACTGTCTTATTTTCTTATATAGATGTTTTTTCGAAGTCAGTCTTTCCTCCCTAATTAGAGGATAGAGGAGCTGTCTTCAACGTTTCCCACTTCAAACGCAAAGAATGATGTGTTTGGGGCACAGGCCTAGTGCTCCATTCAACCCTGTGTTTCCCTCAGAAGAAGGCACCTTTAACTAAAGAAAGCATCTCTAAAACTTGATGTGCCTATTGCAATGCGTCTTTGTGCTTCCTTAGGGGAACTGTTCTAGATCAACTGGATCAATCATTCTCCACTATAATGTCAGCCTTAACAGAGTGCTTGAATCAACTGTGAATTCTACCACAATGACTGATTACTAATAATAACTCTGCCTTCACATTATAGAGATTATGTCTACTCCTAGGTAAAAAAAATTAAGGCAGATTCACGTTTTTGTCAAAAAATGATATCATTGTCCTAACTTGCATTCTAGTCTTCTCTTTAAAGTGAGAGAGAGAAACGAGTGGAATTACCAATGGGACATCAGGAATTTTATAGGAAAAAGCTAAAAATCTAACTTCAAAAATTGGACATGTTCATGAGACTGTCACGTCTTCACTTAATACATGTTTATTGAAGGTGACCACATAGCAGCCCTGTGTCAAACACAGAGGATACAGCACCACAGAAATGGTCTCTACATTCAAGGATCATGCAGTGTGACTGAGGTTCAAAATATAATGAATGTCATGAAGAAGAAATTCAGATGCTATTTGAGCATATAACAGGAGTCTCAACTTACCCTGAGTAGTCAAGGAAGGCCCTGTGAGGAATCGAAGTTTAAGACTGGCATTTGGCCAGATGAGTCAAGAACATAGCATGTACCACCAAGAGATGGGAAAGATTATCATGTGTTCAAGGAGCTGAAATAGGCCACTGTGGCTATTGTAGAATGAATGCAAGATGAGGCTGGAGAAGTGGGCCAGATAATGTAGCACTTTGCAACCAAGAATGTGAATTTTTTCTTAAAGCCAATAGGAAGTTATTGAAGGGCTTTGAGAAGGAGACAGTCATTACCAGATTTTGAAAAATCTCTGGCTGCAATAGAAAGGTTACATTAATGAAGGCAAGAATAGATGTGAGAAGAATGGTTTGGAAGCTGGTGTATTTAGTCCAGGCAAAAGATGATGCCAATTTGAACCAAGATAGAAGTATTTGGATTTAAAAGGTTTTGGGGAAAAGAATCAGTAAAACTTTGAAATTAGGGGAATGTGGGAATAAAGAAGAACGTGCAGTTTTGATAACTGCCACTTACCTGATTTGGGTAGCTGGATAATGAAGATGTTACTTCCTGAGATAAGGTGACACAGAATAAAGACAGAACTGGAGGCATGGTAATATGGGTTGACTGTGTCCCCACCCAAATCTCACCTTGTAGTTTACATAATCCCCACATGTCATGGGAGACACTTAGTGGGAAGTGATTGGATCATGGGGGCAGTTTCCCCCATGCTATTCTCATGATAGTGAGTGAGTTATCATGAAATCTGATGGTTTTAAAAGCATCTGGCATTTCCCCTGCTTGCACTTCTTCCTGCTGCCACCTTGTGAAGAAGGTACCTTGCTTCCCCTTCACCTTACACCATGACTGTAAGTTTCCTGAGGCTTTCCCAGCCATGCAGAACTGTGAGTCAATTAAACCTCTTTCCTTTATAAATACTGGGTATTTCTTCATAGCAGTATGAGAATGGAGTAATATAATAAATTGGTACTGAGGCAGTGGGGCATTGCTGTAAGATACCTGAGAATGTGGAACTGGGTAATGGGCAGAGGTTGCAACAGTTTGGAGGACTCAGAAGAAGACAGATAGGAAGATGTGGGAAATTTTGAAACTTCCTAGAGACTTTGAAATTGGCTTTGCAAAATTATAACTGAGGAGATTATGACAGTGAAAGAAATCAGTCCTAACTGACTCCATCTTGCATCTAACCTAAGCTGCCCTTTTTCATTCCTAGGCATAGGCTAAACTAACTTTGGGAAGGAATTCAGTTCATGGTTGGACTCTGAAACAAAATTGATAACAGCCCTTTCCCAAAAAGACTCCCTTCTTGCCTGGGGACAAGTCTGCCTTGGCAGGACTAACAAATGAGCTACACGATTAGAACAGTTTAGGGATCATGCAACCTCTGACTCCAAGAATCTGAACCTCCCATACTTGCTCCTGGGGATAACATCACTACCGTAAAACCTAAGATCAGTGCTTGAGGTATTTTGTAGACCCTGCACTTGATGGATCAGCTGATGCCACCCGGACCAGTAACCTGGCTCAGCTAGTTCTGTCATCCCACCCAGAAAAAGAAGATAGCAAGAAAATGTCATTTTAGCACTCTATGATTCCATCTCCAACACGACCAATCAGCACTCCCCCACTTCCCAAGCCCCTATCTGCCAAATTATCTTTAAAAACTCTGATCCCCAATCTAGTCTCCCACAGAGCTGGTTCTGTGTGAATTATTCTTTCTCCTTTGTAATTCCCCTGAATTGATAAATCAGTTCTGTCTGTCTAGGCAGCAGACAAGGTGAACCCATTGAGCAGTTTTAACTAGTTGAATGGTTTTGACCAAAATGCTGATAGTGATATTGACAATGAAGTCCCTGCTGAGGTGTTCTCAGGTGGGGATGAGGAACTTCTTGGGAACTGGAGTACAGATGCTTTAGCAAAGAGACTGACAACATTTTGCCCCTGCCCTAGAGATCTGTGAAACTTTGAACTTGAGAGAAATGATTAGATCTCAAAGGTATCTAAAGGTAAGATCGCTTAGTTGCTCTAAGGTATCTGGTGGAAGACACTTCTAAGCAGTAAATCTTTCAAGATGTGACCTGAGTGCTCTCAAAAGCATTCAGTTCTAGCATTCACAAAGACATACTTTGGAATTGGAAATTATGTTTAAAAGGGAAGCAGAGCATAAATGTTTAGAAAATTTACAGCCTGATCACGCAATAGAAAAGAAAAACCCATTTTCTCAGGAGAAATTCAATCTGGCTGTATAAATGTGCATAAGTAAAGAGGAGCCAAATGTTAATCACCAAGACAATGAGGAAAATGTCTCCAGGGCATGTCACAGACTTTCATAGCAGCCCCTCCCATCACAAGCCCAGAGTCCTAAGAAGGAAAAATTGTTTCCTGGGCTAGGACTCCTGCTCTGTACAGACTCAGGACATGGTGTCCTGTGTCCCAGATGCTTCAGCTCCAGCTATGACTAAAAGGGGCCAAGGTACTGCTCAGGCCACTGCTTTAGAGGATGCAAGCCCCAAGCCTTGGCAGCTTTCACGTGTTGAGCCTGTTTGTGCACAGCAGTAAAAAACTGAGCTTCAGGAACCTCTGTCTGGAGTTTATAGGATGTATGGAAATGCCTGAACATCCAGATAGAAGTTTGTTGCAGGGGTGGAGCCATCATGGAGAACCTCTGTTGGGCAGTGCAGAAGAGAAATATGGGGATGGAGACCCCACACAGAGTCCCTACTGGTGCCCAGCCTAGTACAGCTGTGAGAAAAGGGCCACCATCTTCCATACCCCAGAATTGTAGATCCAGTGACAGCTTGCACCATGTACCTGGAAAAGCCACAGACACTCAAAGCAGCCTGTGAAAGCAGCCAGGAGGGGGACTATACCCTGCAAAGACACAGGGGCAGAGCAACCCAAGGCCATGGGAGCTCACCTCTTGTACCAGCAGGATCTGGATGTAAGACATGAAGTCAAAAGAGATCATTTTGGAACTTTAAGTTTTAATGAGTGTCCTGTTGAATTTTGGACTTGGATGGGGCCTGTAAGGCCCTTAGTTTTAGCCAACTTCTCCTGCTTGGAATGGTGGTATTTACCCAATGTCTGTAACCACATTATATCTTGGATTGAACTAACTTTGATTTTACCCGCTCATAGGTGAAAGGGACTTGCCTTGTCTCAGATGAGACTTTAAACTTGGACTTTTGAGTTAATGCTGGAATGAGTTAAGACTTTGGGGACTGTGGGGAAGGCATGATTCTGTTTTGAAATGTGAGAACATGAGATTTGGGAGGGGCTAGGGTGGAATAATATGGTTTGACAGTGTTTCCACCCAAATCTCACCTTTAATTGTAGTTTCCATAATCCCCATGTATCACAGGAGGTAGTCAGTGGGTAGTGATTAGATCATGGGGGTGGTTCCCCCAGGCTGTTCTCATGACAGTGAGTGAGTTCTCATGAGATTTGATGGTTTTATAAGCATCTGGCATTTCCCCTGCTTGCACTTCTCCCTGCTGCTACCTTATGATAAAG
Source organism: Callimico goeldii (assembly GCA_963573925.1). Lineage (NCBI taxonomy): Eukaryota > Metazoa > Chordata > Mammalia > Primates > Cebidae > Callimico > Callimico goeldii. The sequence continues at coordinate 21,488 of CAUYOR010032402.1, forward strand.
GTGCCTTGCTTCGCCTTTGCCTTCTGCCATGATTGTAAGTTTCCTGAGGCCTTCCCAGCTGTGTAGAATGGTGAGTCAATTAAACCTTGTTCCTTTGTAAATTACCTAGTTTTGTGTATTTCTTCATAGCAGTGTGAGAATGGACGAATACATATGGGAACATTACCCATCAGGTTTAGAAGTAGAAAAAGTGGTTATGATCCACTGAGTTAAACTATGAGTTGAAGCATATGAAATTGCCAATATGGGACCATTTTTTATGTACAATAATGGAAATTTAGTTTGGCCCAGTCTAATGCAATAGCACTGGTACAAAAGCCTCTGTTCCAGATTTAACATACTGTTCGAAGAACCACCATTTGTTATGGTGCCCTATCAGCCTTTTCTCAAGACTAGGCCAAGGATCTCTGTAGTCATAGTCAATAAAAAAACCACAGGAAGGCAGTGTAAGAGTCACATACACACACATATACCAGGAAGTCAAATCATGATATGAAAAGGCACAGACTCATCAAATCCAAGTGCAGAAAATTAAGCTGCATGCAGCACTACCGTAAGATCAAACAAATCCAATATGCCCCAGAGCGATTTTAGAACTATTGGAAAACACTTATCCAATTAACTTACAGCCTTCACTGAAATGAGAATTTAAAAACTGGTCCAGTTATTTACCATAATACTAGGAAAAACTGGCAAAAAATGTACTGTGTCTGTTTCTAATTTCAAGTAAGAATCCAGGTTTCTCGCTCCGTACATTACTTAGAGAAACAGGTACATAGCATGGCATATGGAGGTTCCATCCTTGATCTTGGATTATTGTGAATTGTCTTACTATACATTGAAAAGTTGCAACTGTTCTTTTATAAATGGAGTGCAAAAAGCTCCACAAAGGACAATAAGGTCTATTAACCAGGGTCTAGCATTCCTCATTGCACTTTTGGAGAGGAATATGCCACCTCTTCAGGTTGTGTCCTCAGCTACTGAATCCCTATTTATCTTGAAGCCAAATCACAACTGTAACATGGGGTGGCATCATTCATTTGCCTGCACAGTGTGAGGTTGTTTTCACTGCATGCAGCTTTATCCTGAAGGTCATTTCAAATTAGTGATTCATTTCACTTTGCTTCTATCTGGTTTTAGCACATAACTCATGATTAACAGGGAAATATACTGTTAGTGAAAGCTAAAATTCTATATTTATAAGGCCCAAACCTGATACATTAGCTATTAGCTCAAGTTATTAGCCTAGAGTTTTTTGAGATATTGACATTAACAAATTGATATCTCACACATATTATTTTCTATGTGAAGTCTCATTACCAGGTTTGTTTCAGTGCAGCTGTTTCCTTCACTCCCTCTAACCCAGGGGGGAATTTATACCCCATATTTAATTACCTTCTTCATTTACTTTTATTTCAGAACCCCTTAACGAATAGACTTTTTAAAAGTAGAAAAGGAATATTTTTGAATTTACATAACATTTGTTAGTTTCTCTCAAAAATAATGCATATTTATATTTCATAATTTTACAAGAGTTTTTAAATGTCTGCCAAAAGTAAAAGAAGTTATTTATAATCCACTTAATGGGTGATATAAACAATTTTCAAGATATATTGAGGCTAGTTGATCACAGTCAGTTAGACCAATAATTCCCCACCTTTGAGGAGTTTCAGTGCCCAGTTGTTCTTGGTTTGGTTTTATATTTTCTGCCACCTCCACCCTCTCAGAAATGGCACATGCATATCTTCATATCATAAGTCATCTAAGCCAGAAACTTAAAAAATATCCTCAGTTTCTTTTCCTTCACCCAACTCTCTTTCCATATTCAATCAAGTCATCAAATTCTGTTCATTCTCCCCATTAAATATGTTTCTAATCTCTCCACATTGCTCCATCCTCACAGCTACTACCTTTGTTTAATCCTTATTATCTGTCACCTGAACAACTCCCAGGGCTCCCCAACTCATTTTCCTTCCAGTTATTTTTCCAGTTCAAGCAATCCTATACGGTATGACAGCATGATCTTTCTAAAATGCAGATCTGTTTCTTTCTTTCCCATTAAAACCCTTCATTGACTCTCGATTGCCCACAGAATAAAATTCAATGCCCTTGATGTGATGTGTTAGACCCTCCATCTGGTGGTTCTTCCTCTCTCTCCAGCTTTATTTTCCTTTCCCTATCCCATACCCCCGAGTTTAAGTACCAGCCATGACCATGAATATGCACTATACAAGTTCACACTTTTACACCATCAAACATTTTATTATCTCTACAGAGGAATTTTCTCTGCCAAGTTAAGTTTTTCCCCCCTTGGTGCCAGAACCAAACTGGGTTAAGTACTGTATCACTATGTTTGCATTTATTGCACTGTACAATAATTCTGTTTCCACAACTGCCTTCTTTTGCAGAAGGTAAGAAAAGCAGGGAGGTTTTCTTATTCATTTTACCTTTGCCAGTGTTTAGCCTGGTATCTGATCTAGGGTATGTACTCAATGAATGGATGGAGGAGGTGGAAAATGGAATTTTCTCAATTAAAAAAAATCAAATTAATGGACATGATTTTGCTGTAATAATACTGGGAATTGTTTCAGATACATGAAGAAACTGTAAAATGTTGTCCAATCTTCCGGTGACCTCTTGTAGCCCTACCTCTCCCACCCCCACATGGGTCAGCTTCTTTCTGATCCAAAGTTACAGATAACCTACAATTTCTAACCACACAAATATTTCTGCAGATAATTGCTAGGCACAATGTGTTACCCAGAAAGCAAAAACTTTTTATAATATACCTAACACAGGGATAGTAGCAGCCTTTTTATATATGACATGACATTTATAGATATAAACTTAGCATTTGAAAGGAGAAATGCCTACTCAGAATAATCAAGGAGTAAGAGAAAAACTTATAGCAAAACCAACTTTTCTAAAAATCATTATTCTTTGACTGATTCCAAAACAAAGTGTCTCCAAAATTGTTCAAGTCATAGACCTGACAATAATCTGTTCACTCGTTAAGCCAGAAATAGGAGAGTTTTGCCTCAAAACATAACAAATACAAATCCCAGGGCCTGAGTAACATTTTATTATTCACTCTTTTAAGATGTTCCATCAGAGCAGCTAAAATGTGTTTTTTTTTTTTCATTGAGAGCCTTAAAAATAAACTTTAAACTTAGGAATTCTGTGAATCCAGTTCCTTTACAAAACAAAGCCATTTTATTTGTTGACTTTGCCTATAAGGGAAAGCACGCAGCCTCTGTTTAGTTTAATTAAACAAGGATATGAATTGCCCTGAAGTGTTCGTTTTTCTTGGTCTTATAAATCAGACCACCAAGAAAGAATGCAAACGACATTGCCTGCCTGTGTGCATTCACTCATTTAGCAAACACCTACTGAAAGCCTTGCTAGGCCCTGAGGCTTCTGAGATGAATAATTCACAGTTTTTTCCTTTAAGAGATTGCCAGCTCAGTGGGGAATGTGACACCTAATCAGGTAATTGTAAAACCCTGTGGGACATTAGTGATAGAGACGTGTACTGGGTTTGGTATAAGCCCAGAAGAGGAGGATCTAACCCACAGGTGGCTGAGCAGAAGGACAGATACTCATTTTGGACTTAAAGGACCAAGAATAGGCTTGTTAGAAGTAAATTTGTAGTGAAATGCAAAGAGTGGGAAGATGAGGGAGTTCACAGCTACAAATCTCAGTTCGTTCAACGGAGGAGGATTCTTGCTCATTTGCTGGGAGAGGAGTCAAAGACTGAGTAGAAGGAACTCTTCTAAAAGTAGTAAAAGTGTAGAATCATTTTTGAGAGGAATAGAAAAGATAGGCGAATAAAGACAGGAGAATGATTGAAGGGTGACTCTGAGGGCTCAGGGAACTAAATGTCAAGGTAAGCCAGTCTGCAGGGTTATAGGGCAGAAAAGGGCACATGGCAGCACAGTTCCAGGTTGGCAATTTGTAGGCGATAATGCAGAAGAATGCAAGAGGAAGTAAGAAGGCCAGTAAGAAATTAGTTCAGATGGCCTATCACAAGGTGAATAGGAAAGAAAAATTACTCAGCAGCGATGATAGCTGATGTGATCATATGTCCGTGTTTGCTCAGTATCATCCTGGTATAATCATTACAGCATCCACTTTCACTTGCAGAATAATCTGTTTTAGACAATGAATTATATGGTCCTCCTAATTATGGCCTGAGAAAAATAAAGGAATGAATCTCTATGAGATCAAAGGGTTAGGGTGTTGTAGCCAGAGTGTAACAAAGAAATTACTGTTTAAGAAGGGAGGGGTCCTTGACATTGGCAAGACAAAGGATATGGTCTTGAGAGTGAACACCTAAAATGGTATGGAGCTGACAGTTTTTGAAGTTAAGGTAGCCCAGGAACTATGGAGCTAACTGGTTGGAGTCATTTTCATGGTCATTGAAATGAGCATCTGGTACTTAGTAGATGTTCAGTAAATGCTGGATGATATTACAGAACTAGAGTGGGAGGGGAGGATATGAATCAGGTCCCAGTGTTTCAGACGATCGGAGAGTTAGCCAGAAGAAGAGAAACAAAAGTGAAAAGGGGTGGAAGATGACACAGATGTATGCCTAGATGTAATGTAAAAACGTACTCTGAAAAGAGGAAGAGTGACGATCAGATAGCAGTCAGAAGTAGTTTATTGGATGTGGGAAAAGAAGAAGAACCTACAGTCAGAGCTGCAGAAAGTGTTGTCTTCAGGAGAGAAGAATTGGTGAAGACCACTGTGTGCAGGTTTCCATGCCATTCATCTACTGGAGACAGCAAAGGTGCCATTAAAGGAGAGGCCGCAGACTCTGTCTCAACTTAAGTAAACCATTCCGAGGTCAAAAAAGGTCCAGAAACCAAACTCCTACCTTAAGAAGTTTGAAGGTACCAGGTAACTTACTATTTTCACTTTTTTTTGTCTTATGTAATTCTTACCTGTACCTAACCATTTATGCCAGAGGTTGCAATTTTTTGAATTGCAGACATATGTGAAAAATCAGACCCTGGCAATGACTTTGAGCAATAGGATATAAATAACACCCACATGCCTAGCATTCCAATAGTGTAACACTCGGCATAAATGGATAGAGATGGTATAATAAAGATGATTCACTGCTTTAACTTTTCTGGTCTAAACTGCTAATTATGTTACTCTGTGCTAATATTAACAATTACTAAAAATCCACTTCCCATATATTTTCTAAAAATTTTAATTGGCACATAATTGTACATATGTATGGCATACAGTGTGGTATTTCAATACTTATATGCAATGTGTAATGATCCAATTAGAGCAATCAGCATATTCATCACCTCAAATATTATTTCATGTTGGGAATATTTGAAATCCTCTCTTCTAGCTGAAAATATGCAATAAACTATTTCTAATCACAATCATCCTATAGTGCTACAAAACACTAGAATTTGTTCCTCCTGTCTAGCTGAAATTTCCTATCTGTTAACCAAACTCTTCCTATTCCCCCATCCCCTTCCTACCTCTAGTAACCACTATCTACTTCTATGAGATCAACTCTTTGTAGCTTCCACATGAGTGAGAACATGTGATATTTGTCTTTCTATGCTTGTCTAATTTCACTTAACATAGCATCCTACAGGCTCATCCACGTTGCTGACAGCCTTGCATTTTTTGTGGCTTAATAGTATTCCATTGTGTATTTATATCACATTTTCATTATCCTTTTATCTGCTGATGAACCCTTAGGTTAATTTCGTATCTTGGTTATCACGAATAATGCTACGATAAATACGGGAGTGCAGAAGTGTCTTTGACATACTGATTTCATTGCCTGGATAAATACCCATTAGTGTTTATTGTATGGCATGATATACCAGATCACATAGTTCTGCTTTTAGTTTTACGAGGATCCTTATACTGCTTTCCATAATTGCTGCACTAATTCATGTTCCTACCAACATTATATAAAAGTTCTTTTTTCTTCACATCCTTGACAGCATTGAATATTTGTTTGTTTTCTAATTTTAAAAAAGCTTCGAAATAATTTTTTATCGTACTTTGGTTCTGGGGTACATGTGCAGATCATGCAGGATTGTTGCATAGGTACATACATGGCTAGGTGGTTTACCATCTTCATTCCCCCATCACCCGCATCTGGCATTTCTCCCTATGTTATCCCTCCCCACCATCCCCACTGCCCTATGTCCCTCCACTAGCCCCTGTCAGCTAACTGCAGTGTGTGATGCTTCCCTCCCTGTGTCCACATGTTCTCATTGTTCAACATCCTCCTATAAGTGAGAACATGCGGTGTTTGGTTTTCTGTTCTTGTGTCAGTTTGCTTGCTGAGAGTGATGGCTTCTAGATTCAACCATGTCCCTATGAAAGACACAAACTCATCATTTTTTTATGGCTGCAGAGTATTGCATTGTGTAGTGCTACATTTTCTTTATCCAGTCTATCATTGATCGATATTTGGGTTGGTTCCAAGTCTTTGCTATTGTAAACAGTGCCACAATGAACATAAGTGTGCATGTATCTTTATAATAGAACAATTTATAATTCTTTGGGTATATATCCAGTAATGGGATTGCTAGGATGAGTGGTATTTCTATTTGTAGGTCCTTCAGGAATTGCCACACTGTCTTCCACAATGGTTGAACTAATTTATAGTCCCACCAACAGTGTAAAAGTGTTCCTATTTCTCCACATCCTCTCCAGCATCTGTTGTCTCCAGATTTTTTGATTGCCATGCTGACTGCCGTGAGATGGTATCTCAATGTGGTTTTGATTTGCATTTCTCTAATGACCAGGGATGTTGAGCATTTTTTTCATATGTTTATTGGCCTCATATATGTCTTCTTTTGAAAAGTGTCTGTTCATGTCCTTTGCCCACTTTTGAATGGGTTTTTTTTTTTTTTTGTAAATCTGTTTTAGTTCTTTTTGTTTCTTTTTCTTGACTGATTGCTTTGGCCAGAACTTCCAATGCTATATTGAATAGGAGTCATGAGAGAGAGCATCCTTGTTTTGGGCCAGATTTCAAAGGGAATGCTTCCAGTTTTTGCCCATTCAGTACGATATCGGCTGTCAGTTTGCCATAAACAGCTTTTATTATTTTGTGATACGTTCCATCAATACCTAGTTTATTGAGAGTTTTTAGCATAAAGGGCTGTTGAATTTTGTCGAAGGCCCTCTCTGCGTCTTTTGAGACAATCAGGTGGTTTTTGTCCTTAGTTCTGTCTATGTGATGGATTACATTTATAGACTTGCATATGTTGAATCAGCCTTGCATTCACAGGATGAAGCCTACGTGATCATGATGAATAAACTTTTTGATTTGCTGTTGCATTCGGTTTGCCAGTATTTTATTGAAGATTTTTGCATCTATGTTCATCATGGATATTGGCCTGAAGTTTTCTTTTCTTGCTGAATCTCTGCCAGGTTTTGGTATCAGGATAATGTTGGTCTCATAAAATGATTTGGGAAGAATTCCCTCTTTTTGTATTGTTTGGAATAGTTTCAGAAGGTATGGTACCAGCTCCTCTTTGTATGTTTGGTAGAATTCAGCTGTAAACCCATCTGGACCTGGACGTTTTTTGATGGGTAGGCTATTAATTGCTGCCTCGACTTCAGCCCTTGTTATTGGTCTATTCAGGGTTTCAACTTTTTCCTGGTTTAGTCTTGGGAGAGTGCAAGTGTCCAGGAATTAGTCAATTTCTTCCAGAATTACTGGTTTGTGTGTAAAAGTTGTTTGTAGAAATTTCTGTTGGTAGTTTGTATTTCTGTAGAATTGGTGGTGATGCCCCCTTCACCATTTTTTATTGCATCTATTTGATTCTTCTTTTTATTAGTCTGGCTAGTGGTCTATTTTGTTGATCTTTTCTAAGAACCAGCTCCTGGATTTGCTGATCTTTTTGAAGGGCTTTTTTGTGTCTCTATCTCCTTCAGTTCTGCTCTGATCTTAGTTATTTCTTGTCTTCTGCTAGCTTTTGAGTTTCTTTGATCTTGCTCCTCTAACTCTTTCAATTTTGATGATAGGGTGTCAATTTTAGATCTTTCCTTGCTCCTCATGTGGGCATTTATTGCTATGAATTTCCCTCTAGACACTGCTTTAAATGTGTTCCAGAGATTCTGGCACATTGTGTCTTCATTCTCATTGGTTTCAAAGAACATCTTTATTTCTGCCTTTATTTCATTGTTTATCCAGTCGACATTCAGGAGCCAGTTGTTCAGTTTCCATGAAGTTATGCAGTTTTTAGTGAACTTCTTAATCTTGAGTTCTAATTTGATTGCACTGTGATCTGAGAGACTTTTTGTTATTATGCCCATTCTTTTGCATTTGCTGAGGAGTGATTTACTTCCAATTATGTGGTTGATTTTAGAGCAAGTGCAATGTAGTCCTGAGAAGAATGTATATCCTGTGGATTTGGGGTTGAGGGTTCTGTAAATGTCTATTAAGTTTGCTTGGTCCAGATCTGCTTTCAAGTCCTGGATTTCCTTGTTGATTTTCTGTCTTGTTGATCTGTCTAATATTGACAGTGGAGCGTTAAAATCTCCCATTATTACTGTGTGGGAGTCTAAGTCTCTTTGTGGGTCATTAAGGACTTGCTTTATGTATGCTGATGCTCCTGTATTGGGTGCATATATATTTAGAATAGTTAGCTCTTCTTGTTGTGTTTATCTTTTTACCATTATTTAATGCCCTTCATTGTCTCTTTTGATTTTTGTTGGTTTAAAGTTCATTTTATCAGAGACTAGAATTTCCACCTCTGCTTTTTTTTGCTGTCCATTTTCTTGGTAAATCTTCTTCCATCCTTTATTGTGAGTCTATATGTGCCTTTGCACATGAGATGTGTCTCCTGAATACAGCACACTGATGGTTCTTGCCTTTTTATCCAATTTGCCTGTCTGTGTCTTTTGATTGGGGCATTTAGTCCATTTACATTTACTGTTAATATTGTTATGTGTGAATTTGATCCTGCCATTTTGTTACTAGTTGTTTTGCCCTTTGGTTGGCATAATTTCTTCATTGTGTTTTTGGTCTTTACCATTTGGTTCTTTTGTGCAGTGGCTGCAACTGGTTTTTCCTTTCTGTGTTTAGTGCTTCCTTCAGGAGCTCTTGTAGGAGAGGCCTGATAGTGACCAAATCTCTCAGCAATTACTTGTCCATAAAGGATTTTATTTCTCCTTCACTTATGAAGCTTAGTTTGGCTGGATATGAAATTAAGGATGTTGAATATTGGCCCCCACTCTCTTCTGGCTTGTAGGGTTTCTGCTGAGAGATCCACTGTGAGTCTGATGGGCTTCCCATTGTGGGTGACCCAACCTCTCTCTCTGGCTGCCTTAGCATTTTTCCCATTTTAACTGGGGTGAGATGATATCATGTACTTTTGATTTGCATTTCTCTGATGATCAATAATGTTGAGAGCCTTTTCATATGCCTGCTTGCCATTTGTATGTCTTCTTTTGAGAAATATCTATTCAAATATTTCACCCATTTTAAAATTGGAATATTAGATTTTTTCCTATAAAGTTGTTTGAGCTCCTTAAATATTCTCGTTCTTAATTTCCAGTCATATGTGTCATTTGCAAATACTTTCTCCCATTTTGTGGGTTGTCTCTTCACTTTGCTGATTGTTTCCTTTGTTGTGAAAAAGGTTTTTAATGTGATTTGATCTCATTTGTCCATTTTTGCTTCGATTGACTGTGCTCATGGAGTACATATGTGTGTGTGTGTGTGTGTGTGTGTGTGTGTGTGTGTGTGTGTGTGTGTGAAATCTGGAGAAGAGGTAAGTGGATAGGCCTCTTTGTGTGGTCAAAAACTGTGAGGATATTTGTATTCAAGTGAGTGCTCACC